>CM045742.1:47445000-47555000 GCA_024760905.1 Plotosus lineatus
CTTCCTCAGGTTCTCCACTGGACTCTATGATTTCATCTGTATACTCCGTTGTTGGTGATAGTGATGGTGATGGCGCTGCTGTGGTTAAGCAGATTAGCGTAGCTGCTAGAATTAGCTGAGCCATTCTGTGAGCCTTTCCAGCAGTGATGTGTGGCACTCTTTCTCGTTCTTCTCCTTGATGTGTCTCAAGGAATTGTGTTGCTTTTTATATGAAATGGGAGTGATGTTTATAATTATTCTGCACATCTCTGGATACTGACTGTGTGTTTAACTTTTTAAATTATGATATGACCATGGAGTACATGTTATCAGTAACTCTGAGATTACTTTGCACAGGAATGCTGAGAGGGAAATGTATTTTATTTCAGTTTTAAACTGGAAAACATTAACACTCCATCTTCTTCTTCTTCTTCTTCTAATTGTTATTGTTACTGTTATTGGGTATTACCTCTGACTCAAAATAAAATAAAAAAATAATATTGGGTGTTTTCTGTAAAACATTTTGGGAGATTAGGAGACAACTGCTGGCATAAGAGAAGAAACTACTGTTGTACCATTCATTTAAAATAAAGAATTAGGAGCTTGGCACTGTAAGCATGTTGGACAATATATAAACAGCAAGGGATGAACTTTAAATCAGTCTTACACACACTGTGATTTCCTGTCTTTTTTTCCCCACAAAAATTATGCTTTTTTCTTCAATGCACAATCTATATATAGTATTATTATTATTCATTTAATTTTCTGAGCTGCTTTATCCTTTTATCAGGGTCACAGAGAGACTAGTGCCACTTGTACCTTATATACAGTAAATCCTTTTTGTTGACTATGTTAACCATGAAATGACTACGACCATGTCCTAAACTCTACAGCGTCCAAGACAATTTATATTTCCTCATATTTTCATAACTGTGAAATTTACATTGTCTAACCATAGTTTTAGCCCTGCGATGGCCTGGTGAGCTGTCCAGAGTGTGCTCTGCCCTCACAAAAGTCAGCTGTGATTGGTGCCAGTCTCCCCACGACCCAAATTAAGATAAAGTGGCTCATAAAATGAATGAATAAAGTGAATACTGGCCTTGTTGTATCCAATGTTTCAGATCCAAGATACTGTACATGCTTTCAGGAACTCAAAGTTGTTAATTATGTACCTTGCCATGGTCTAGCGAGCTGTTCAGGGTGTACCCTACCCTTGCCAAGAGTTGGCCGTGATGGGCCCCAGCTTCACACCAACCTGCATTAGGATTAAATGGCTTCAGAATGAATAATATAAACATTTTATATATTATATACAATATTTATTCTAAATGAATTTGTTAGAACAATTGTAATTTTTTTTTCTCTTTGGAAATAAACTTTAAAGTTGTTTAATGCTTTTTAAGGCCTTTTGTTTTTCAAAATCCCTTTCCTAATTTGTACTGCTTTTAAATACACAGCAAAAAGTTTTTCTTTTTTCTTTTTTTTTTTTTTGTCTCTGTTAACATCACCATGTAGCTCTTGGGTTTGCTGAAAGTCATCCCGTGAGTGCAGTATATTGAAAGCTCAAAGAAGAATGGGGGAGTGAGACCACTCATTTTTCGACATGATTTTATTGATGTTTTAAAATGAGGGACTCAGCTCCAATTTTCTCATTAATATTGATATTAATTCCACAGAAACATTCTCTCTCGCTTAAAACTTCTGTTTTTGTTTGGTAACTATAAGAAAGTATGAATCCAGGTAGACTGTTAAACAACTTGTCTTTATACAGAACAATAAGAAGAAGACAAATTTATTTGGAACTGATTTTTTTTTCTTTAATAAAATGATTATTTTATTATGTTTATTTGAATCGTATTGGCTGCACTCCTGAGAGGCACATCGACAATCTCAGCGACTATTAACATGTAGAATGCGAGTTTGAATCCAGCTTGATTCTGCAGCCGTAAAGAAAAACAGGAATCCATGGGAGCTAATTGGCCAAGAGCAGGGCAAACCCCCCCCCCCCCCCCCCCCCCCCCCCATGCTGACACATGACAACTCCAGACTGTTCGTATATCTTTAACAACCTTGGAGCCAGAGCCCCCAAACCTTCATTGATAATACTGTTCTTTGAGACCTTCAGCTAGGAATTAAAATAAAATAAAGTATACAGTAATAATAAATAAAAAGTGAAACATAAGTCCAGGCGTCCCTGTTCCTGCATGACCCTGAAGATAAGTTCCTCTCTGAAACAATTTCTTTGTATCTTATGACTCTATCTCAATAAGTTTAAACTTCAGCATTCACACCGAATTATCTTTCAAATATGAATGAATTCTACATGTGGCTTCTTGAGTAAAATAGGAGGAAATTTACTCTTGATTCTCAGATTTTAATTTCAAGATTGATTCCTGACAATCAGAATTCTTTAAGAGAAATGGTGACGTGATCATTTTTTGAGAATTAAAGAGGTTAGATTAATAGAATTGAAAGTCCATAACTTTAAACTAGTATCTCATTAATGCAACAATGTGAATCATTTCGAATATCAATAAAGGTACATGAGAAGTAGTGCAGATGCTCTGTGTAAAAGCTCTAGATCAGTGGTTCCTAACCTGGGTTCGATCGAACCCTAGGGGTTCGGTGAGTCGGTCTCAGGGGTTCGGCGGAGTCTCTGCCACGGAGGTCAAGACACACCCGACTCATTATGTCAATTAGTGATGACACATCCCACTTGGCCATCACTGGCTGCAGATGACCACATTACATTGCTTGGCCAATCAGTGCCGTGGGGAATTTAACGCGCTCAGTAGTCAATGTGTGAAGTCGTGAGATTTTTTTCGGAATATTTTAATCCATACTATGTCGAGCAAAAAAAGAAAGTGGTCGGACGAATATGTACAACATGGATTCACATGCATCACGGAACGTGATGGGACTCAGCGTCCTATCTGAATGATTTGCAATGCCAAGTTGAGCAACTCTAGCCTCGCACCGGCAAAACTAAAGGAATACTTCGTGAAACTGCATGGAGATGGGGAATACAAGAACACAACAGTACCTATGTCTCGATTTGTAAAAAATCATATTTTTATTTTTCACTGATGACGGGTTCGGTGAATGTGCATATGAAACTGGTGGGGTTCGGTACCTCCAACAAGGTTAAGAACCACTGCTCTAGATGTTATCATTTAAGGAACACCTCTTTAAAATTTTACTTAAAATACACCAACAGAACTTCTCTCTCCCACCAGAAATAACAGATGAGCCCATCAGTATAAGAACTTGGAATTTTAGGCTGTTGTATAGGTTCTTGGAACTGTCTAATATTTACTGGATGTCATGTTTTTTAAACCCCTGTCTCACATGAGTAAGAAGTTTCTAGCTTCTTCTCAGTGCTTCAGATTGAAAGATGTGCTGATGCAACATGTCGTGTAAAAAAATTAATCAGTGGATGAATACTTTTGCAGAGTAAAAGTATTTGTGTCTGATCTATTACAACACCCATATCTGATCATTAACAGTACTGATCTGTAACTGTACTGTGTACAAATATTAAGAGCACCATATCGCATCCATAACTGTGTCTGAGCTTTAACTGTGCTGTGTCTGATCACTACCAGTACCAGAAGCCATGGATGAACAACACATTTTAGCCACCCACTTAAAGCTCAGGATGCCATCTTCGGAGCAGGTGGCAGGCTGGCTTACAGCAGGCCCTGGAAAGAACTGAAAAAGGGCATTCATCTGGCAAAACTCAGGTACAAACACCGTATTGAGGATCACTTTACCAACCATAACCCATGCAATATGTGGAAAGGTATAAGGATCATCACTGACTACAAGCATAGTATCCAGCTGGTCAGCCATGACTCCACTCTGCCTGATTCTCTGAACAACTTCTTTGCATGCTACGAATTATCAAGCAGCAGGCAGACTGTACAGCTTCAATCTCCGGAGGAGCAGCAGCAGCCCCTCTTCATTCTTCATGCAGCAGCACCAAGTCAGCAACCGAGAATTAACAAGGTCTATCTGCTATTTGAATGAACTGTCAGATAGACCGTGTTAGTTCTTCGTTGATGAAATGTGTTCTATCCTGATTAAGATCAATGTGAATAGGGCTGCAGGAGCAGATAATGTGTTGAGAGAGGCTCTGAAATCATACGCTGACCTGCTGACAGAAGTTTTCCTGGACATTAATAGACCAAAGTCCTTTACTTTAATGCACTATGTCCCTTAAGCATAAATGTTTGTGCTTAAAAGACATGGAGCAATAAAATAAGTAAAAATATTTAAGGAGAGTGCAGTTTTATGCACCCTCATCAGATCCTAACAGCACTGTTCTGAATGTTGTGCAACTAGTAGATATTTAAATGAGTCGGCCCCAGAACTGAGTCCTGTGGAACCCCACAGGTGACAGTGTAGGACAGTGATCTCCCAGGACTACAAGCTCAGTCCTGTCTGTGAGATCCACTTTAGAGCATTACCAGTGAATCCAACTAAGTGCTGGAAACGTAGACAAATAGTGTGATCAATTGTATCAAAGGTGGAAGTGAAATCCAGGAGGATGAGGAGTGATGGGGAGCCCTGGTCAGCAGCAACTAGAAGGGTGCTAGTAACTCTGACCAAGGATGCCTCTCTTCTGTTGACTAACCGGAAACCAGATTAAAAATTTCCAGAGTTTGTGTGTTTGAAGCTGGGCAAGGACCACTTTCTCCAAAACTTTTAAAAGAAATGGGAGGTTGAAGATAGGGTGATAAGTATCAATGACTTCAGTATCGAAATATGTTTTTTGATAAGTCGCCTAATGACTGTGGTTTTTAATGTTATTGGCACTGTATTGCTCTGGGGGGGGGACTGATTAATTATATTGGTTATTAAAGGACTAATGACTTAGGAATTTGCTTTTACCATGGGATTTGGGAGTGGGTCCAGAGAGCATGTTGATGGTCTCATGCTCTGGATATAGTCATAGATTTCACTCATTATAATGATGGACGGTGATTAGCGGATGTTATCTACTTTTGTGTGTTTTGAGGGTAGTCGATCAGGTCTGAAAACCTCTGGCGAGTTTGGAACAGACAGTGTCAGCCTACTGCATGTGAAGACTGACTCCTGGCGAAACAAGCGGAAGAGATGATTTAGTTATCCAGTGGTTGTGAAGACGGTGGCAGCAAGCATTTGTGGAGTGCTGTATAGCATGGATGTGGCATCTTAAGAACTCCTGGTCATCCACTGCAGTCTGGCAGTCTCTTGTTGTAACGGTTCTCCATGCCACTGGATTAAGGCTTCCCAGACCGAGAGAGTGGGATTGTCCCCGTGCAATGATCTTCCCACTATAAAATTTTCATGCACAGGTCCATTTTTGGAAACTCACTTGGGTTGCGCAGCCACCGCCGGAAACACAGATGAGTTGACAAAATGAAATGTCTTCTTTGGACACAAAGATCTACCCACCATCTACTTTTGTGGTAAAGTATGAAATTAATTTATTATCCAATTCAGTTCAGTTCATTTTTATTTGTATAGCACTTTTTATTTATTAATTGCCATTGTCACAAAGCCGTTTTACACAGTAAAAGTAGGGGCTTACAAAGTAGAAAAGAATTTAAACATGTAAATTGTTTTTACGACAAGGCTGAAAACTTACTTGTTGAGGGAAGCATCTTATTCATAAAACTTTTGATGTTCCCTTCAGGCTAACATGAGGACAGTTAGTTTACTTGACACATAGCGTCACTCAAGGGCATGTCCATCTGCTGGGGCTTGCTATTAAACCATGGGATGGTTTTATTGAAGGTGACCATGTCTGACCTAATATGAGCATGTGTGTCCAGAACATTTTAGAGGCATTTAATGTAGTTGTCTACTGATTTGTCAACTAAGGTGAGCTTTTGGATGT
The DNA here is from genome assembly GCA_024760905.1 of Plotosus lineatus. NCBI lineage: Eukaryota > Metazoa > Chordata > Actinopteri > Siluriformes > Plotosidae > Plotosus > Plotosus lineatus. Next base: position 47,450,864 of record CM045742.1, read on the forward strand.
TAAGATTTTCAATGTCAGAGTGCAGCTTACTCGGTTATCAAAGGCCGGCCATGTCTCTCACTGTCTATGGTGTGAGTCATGTAAAAAAAAACTTTGCTGACTTCCGACAAGAGTAAGCTGCATAGTTGTCAGCATGTTTCCGCCCTGCGATGGCCTGGCAAGCTGTCCAGGGTGTACTCTACTCTTGCCCAGAGTCGGATGGCATGGGCGCCAGCCTCCCCTCGACCCTAATTAGGATTAACCAGATACAGAAAATGAATGACTGAATAAGTATAGTTCAGGAAGAACTATATTCTTAATGTTCTTAAACAAATTCAGTGCTTTGGAGTGTGATGAAGATGAAGGAAGACCATTAAAATTACTTTATAGTCAAACACCAACTCCCCCAGATCATTTATTTTGAGGTTTGGGATAGGAATGGAGTCTTTCATAACTAGGTCAAGAGTATGACCCTTACAATGAGTGGGAACCTTAACATGGTGCCTAATACCCCCATTTCACTGGAGCACGGCAGACTTACGGAAGCAAAAATGTTGTCATCCGCAAAAGTTCCATAATTATTCCCTCATCTTCTGTGTATGTGATTCCGTATGTGTTCCTCCACTTCTGGCCGTCCAAAATTTTCTGTGAGTGTTCCCTTTGGTTCCGTAGTCGGTCTGTAAACATTCCGTCATTTCTGCAAACGGTCCATAATTTTTCCTTTTAGACCGCAAGTGCTCCATAACTAATCCGCAAGTCTTCCCCCTCTTCCATATGGTCAAAAGCAGCCACAGAACAGTCGCGTTCATCTACAGATCCCCATGGAATACTCATGGAAAGCACGCAATACATACGGAACATTTAAGGAATCGTTGCGGATAGCACGGAAGACTTATGGAACAATCACGGTACTCACTTCGACTATAAATACAGGCATGCAAGACAAAAGACCATTCATTTCAAGAGACGCTACAATGCCGAAAGCCAAGAGGAAGACAACCACCAAGAGGCCATGGTCTCCAAAGCCGGAAACCCCAGTGGAAGAACCTTCTCAAGAAGCCAAGGTCGAAGCCGAGTTGGATGGCGCTTCCGATATCACCGATGATGATGAGCAGGCCATGGTAGAGTTCATTGAGGCAAACGAGTGTCTTTAAAAAAACTCCGATCCTGGACGGACAAACAACACAAGGCCAAGCTCTGGGGTGATCAGGCTTCAGGCATGGGGAAGACTGACGAGGAGCTGAAACAGTGGTTCCATAGTGTGCAGACGAGGCTGGGAAAACTTAGACATTGGAAGTCGGGGCAAGCTGACCTGAACATGTCTCAGAGGGACCAGTGGATATACGACAGCTTTAGCTTTCTATGTCCACATATTGTCGAGGTACAGCGAAGGAAAATTCTGTCTCTGAAGGCAACGATTGCTGCTGCGGCTGACTCCGAGAGAGGGCGAGTTTCACCAGTTGGGCCGCAGCTGTGCTGCGGAATCTCCCAAAACCTGTGTACAGACATGCCAAGTTGAAGATTCAAGAACTGCTGAATGACTGCTTCGACAGAGCTGAAGCCTTGGAGATGCAGCTGCAGGACCAACCACCTCCTATGCAGCAGCAGTTTCAGCAGCTCCAGCCTCAGCAGTATTCGAAGCAACACCACCAGCAGCTTTCTCAGCAGCATCAACCACCACCTCTGCACCACCAGTGGCATCAGCCGCATATCTGGCTGCCCCCACCGACACAGTGGACCAAACAGCTGTCTGGTAGTTATTCCTCGAGTGTTCCGTGCTTTCCGTGAATGATCTGTGAATTATCCGAAAATTTTCCTTTGCAATCCGTGGCTATTCATACTTGTTCCGCAGTTAATCCGTGCACTGCTTTTCCGCATGTATTCCTAAATTATACCGTAGTCTTTCTATGTCTGTTCCATACATGCCATGAACATTCCGAAAGTGTTCTGAATGTACAGTTTTCCGTAGGATTTTGACCCATTTTCTGTGTAAAAATGCCGAAGCTTCCTCCATATACTACGTTCGTGCCTTTCCGCCGCCACGATCATTGCATTCCGTGCTCCAGTGAAATGGGGGCATAAGGTTGAAGCAGACCAGGAGTATTAGAAACTCAGCAGGAGCATGATTAGAGGGAGTATCCACACGAATGTTCAAGTCTTAAATTCACATTACATTGGTTGATAATGTGCAAAAAGTTCAGAAGTTTATATCCTTCTGTAATAAATCCTGCAAGTTGTTTTAGTAGTCTGCAAATAATGAGTAATATCATTGGGAGTGTTTGGTTGAGGTTTACTGCCAGACAATCAAAAGTCAATAAGTTGGGAAGAGCTAGGGTTGATGTTTCCACAACTCTTTGATGAATGATATCCAGACCTCCACTGCAGCCAGTAATGAAGCCTTTTTTCATGTATGTATAGCCTAACTTAAACTAGACAAAGTTTGTGGCAGGTCTCTGTCGGACATATAATGACAATCCCTTTATACGAAATATGATTCTTAATGAGACATGATTTATTGTCAGACACTATATGTTAAGAAATTCAACTTTGAGTTTTTAGTAAAGTTACTTTTAGTCAGTAGTCAAAGGACATTAGAGTCCACTCTGGGATTCCTGCTCCACCAGGCCATCATTGCAAGGCTGTTGTTATTAGCCTCCATAGTAACAGTGCTCTGATGACGGTCGACGTGCAATGGGGCGACAGGATCACAGGGATAAAACAGAGCTCTTGATGTTAGTGTAAACAAACAGTTGGCAGGACCCCATATGGACGTAATTGAGTCAACCGGGTATTCCTATCTGCTTGGTGACTCCAGTGTTTGGTCAGAAGTTGTTGTTGAATTCAATTAGCTGCAATGGTGAGTAGTGGACCATAGCGCCAGATCAATGAATTGTATCAGTGTTGTTGGTTAAATGTTGTGCCTATGCATATAGTTGTAAAACCATAGTACATATTATGACGTAACAAAGAAACAAACCCATCAACAACCAGCAACAAAATAGAGATCCAGCATGTACACACTTGCTTTAAGAATGGTGGATGTTTGACATGGATAATACTAGCCCAAGGTTGATGCAGCCATGAGGCGGGGGGAATGCAGCCATAAGGTGGGGGTGGGGCAATAACCAGTGTCTCTCTCCCTTATGTCAGTCCCAAGCCCGGATAAATGCAGAGGGTTGTGTCAGGAAGGGCATCCAACGTAAAACCAATGCCAAACTTTTATCATGCAAATCAGAAGTATTGCCCCCATACCGGATCGGTCGAGGCCCTGGTTAACAACGACCGCCATCAATGCTGTCAACCAACAGGGTGCTGGTGGAAATTGGACTACTGTTGGTCGAAGACGTTGAAGGAGAGGCGGGAGACGTGTCCGTAGCCAGAGAGAGAAGAGGAAAGGCATGAGTCTAGGACTGAGAGTAGGGACTTTGAATGTTGGAACTATGACAGGAAAAGGTAGAGAGCTGGCTGACATGATGCAGAGGAGGAAGGTGGACATACTGTGTGTTCAACAGACCAGGTGGTAGCAAGGCTAGAAGCTTAGGAGCAGGGTTTAAGCTGTTTTATCATGGTGTGGATGGGAAGAGAAATGGAGTAGGAGTCATCTTGAAGGAGGGGTTTGTCAGGAATGTTCTAAAAGTCAAAAGAGGATCAGACAGAGTGATGAGTCTCAAGTTAGAAATTGAAGGTGTGATGTTCAATGTTGTTAGTGCTTATGCCCCACAGGCCGGATGTGAGCTAAAAGAGAAGGAGAGATTCTGGAGTGACTTCGATGAAGTGATGCAGAGTACCCCCAGAGGTGAAAGAGTGGTCATTGGTGCAGACTTCAATGGACATGTTGGTACAGGCAACAGAGGGGACAAGGAAGTGATGGGCAGGTTTGGTATCCAGGACAGGAACGCAGAAGGACAGATGTTGATCGATTTTGCAAAAAGGATGGAAATGGCTGTGGTGAATACTTTCTTCCAGAAGAAACAGGAGCAGAGGGTGACTTATAAAAGTGGAGGTAGGAGCACACAGGTAGACTACATCTTGTGTAGGCGATGTAATTTGAAGGAAGTCAGTGACTGCAAAAAAGTAGTAGTGGGTGAGAGTGTTGCCAAACAGCATAGGATGGTGGTGTGCAGGATGACTCTGATGGTGAGAAAGGTGAAAAAGGCAAAGGCAGAGCAGAAGACAAAGTGGTGGAAGCTGAAAAAGGAAGAGTGTCGTGTTGTCTTCAAGGAGGAGTTGAAACAGGCTTTGGGTGGCCAGGAAGTGCTTCCAAATGACTGGACAACCACAGCAAATGTGATCAGGGACACAGGTAGGAGAGTACTTGGTGTGTCCTCTGGAAGGAAAGTAGATAAGGAAACTTGGTGGTGGAATGAGGAAGTGCAGGAGTGTATACAAAGGAAGAGGTTAGCCAAGAAGAAGTGGGACATTGAGAGGACCGAACAGAGTAAACAGGAGTACAGGGAGACACAGCGTAAGGCGAAAGTTAGCCGTGGCTAAGGCCAAATAGAGGGCATATGATGACTTGTATGATAGGTTGGACAGTAAGGAGAGAGAAAATGATCTATACAGGTTGGCACAGAAGAGAAATAGAGATGGGAAGGACATGCAGCAAGATAAATTGATAAAGGACAGAGAGGGAAATGTATTGACTGATGACAGAAGTGTGCTGAGAAGATGGAAACAGTACTTTGAAGAGCTAATGGATGAGGAAAATGAGAGAGAAAAAAGAGTTCAAGAGGTGATCATTGAGGAGCAGGATGTAGCAAAGATCAGTAAGGGTGAAGTGAGAAGGGCATTGAAGAGGATGAAGAATGGAAAGGCAGTTGGACCTGATGATATACCTGTGACGGTATGGAAGTGTCTAGGAGAGGTAGCAGTAGATTTTCTGACAAGAACATTCAACAAGGTACTAGAGAGTGAGCATATGCCAGAGGAGTGGAGGAGAAGTGTGCTGGTGCCCATTTTTAAGAACAAGGGAGACATGCAGAGTTGCAGCAACTACAGAGGGATCAAGTTGATGAGCCATACGATGAAGTTATGGGAAAGAATAGTGGAAGCTACACTAAGGGCAGAGGTCAGCATTTGTGAACAACAGTTTGGTTTCATGCCAAGAAAGAGCACCACAGATGCAATGTTTGCTTTGAGGATGTTAATAGAGAAGTACAGAGAAGGTCAGAGGGAACTGCATCGTGCCTTTGGGGATCTGGAGAAAGCATATGACAGGGTGCCAAGAGAAGAACCGTGGTATTGCATGAGGAAGTCTGGAGTGGCAGAGAAGTATGTTAGAGTGGTGCAGGACATGAATAAGAGATGTAAGACAGTGGTGAGGTGTGCTGTCGGCGTGATTGACAAATTCAAGGTGGAGGTGGGACTGCATCAAGGATCAGCTCTGAGCCCCTTCTTGTTTGCTATGGTAATGGACAGGCTGACGAGGTTAGGCAAGAATCTCCATGGACTATGATGTTTGCAGATGACATTGTGATCTGTAGTAAGAGCAGAGAACAAGTGGAGGAAAATCTAGAGAGGTGGAGGTATGCCCTGGATAGGAGAGGAATGAAGGTTAGCCTCCAAAAATCAGAATACATGTGCGTGAAGGACCCAGGAGGAATGGTTATGCTACAGGGAGCAGAGATTGCCTTGGCAACCCCTGAAGGGAACAGCCGAAAAGAAAAGAAGAAGAAGAAGAAGAAGTTTGAGTCAGGCAATAGCAGCAGGTCGGACTGGCTGTTTGCAACCAAAGCAGCAATTGTTGTTCAATTCTTGTTGAGACTATGTAATTTATGTGCCATGTCAATGCCGAGCACTGTTCAATAAAAGTATCATTAAAAATAATTATTTTAAAAAAATAGCAGGAGGGGCAGTGGTGACCTAGTGGTATAAGGCGCTGAATCGCTGATCCAAAAGTTGGGGGTTCGAGTCCCACTCTCCACAAGGTTGTGACACCCCCCCGTGCAGCTAACTGGATTATCAAAGGCCTGTCATGTCTCTCACTGTCTATGGTGAGAGGCATGTAAAGAAAAACATTGCTGACTTTTAACAAGAGTAGGCTGCAAAGCTGTCAGTGTGTTTCCGCCCTGCGATGACCTGGCAAGCTGTCCAGGGTGTACTCTGCCCTCATCTGGAGATGGCTGGAATGAGCGCCAACCTCCCTGTGACCCTAATTAGGATTAAGCGGTTACAGAAAATGAACTGAACTAGCAGGAAGCGCGGAGAAGCGACAAACAACCAATGCCAACATCTTTCAAGATGCAACCTCAAGGCTTCAATCAGCATGGTTGTTAATCTAAAACAGTACAGTCTCTGATTTTAACAGTACTGTGACTCATCATTAACTGCACTTGTTCTGATCTTTGATTGAATTGATTGATTTGTTGAAACATATTTTATTCATTCAAGAAAAATATTGGGCACAAGTTATCCAACTTAATAAAGCCCTTTCCAGATAATTACACAATCTATCTTACAACAAATATACATCAAGTGACAAACAAGGGTTGGAAAATGTACAAAAAGAAAGAAAAAAAAAAAAAGAAATAGTTTGGTGTGGTTAATATAGAAATGTACATGTTTGAAAACATCCTGGTTTTCATAAGTGGAGAGACCTGCATTGCCATGTAAGATAAGATTAATATCAATTGGTGTTCTGTTTTTAACTGCTTTAAGCAGTTTTTCTCTGAGAATAATTTATGATGGACATTCAAGAAAATAATGAAAAACATTCTCACATTCATGGCCACAATGGCAACTTGCATCGCTTTTTACATTTATTTAAAATAAATCATAATTGAGTGAACTTGTCATGTATCTTAATCTTGTGTGTAAAACATTTAACTTCCTTACTCCATATAGAAAGTATACTGGTACACATTTTACTTTAACATGAAATTTTGACTTAAATGAGGTCACAGACAGGTCACAACTTGTAATATTTAATGAAATGTTGTTCCACAGTTTAATTTATGATGGAATAAACGGTGATACTGAGTACCTCAATCTTGTACGTGGCTGACTGAAATCATAGGAGCTTCTCAAATTACAATGTGTTCTGTTGGCTACTACAGGTGGAAGTAAATTCTGGAGAAAATCTGGAGATAAGCCTTTCTCTATTCGATAAAATAATATTCGTTTATATCATCTCCTTCTATCAGAAAGTAAATCCCAACCTGTTTCATAGTACAACGAACTAGAAGAGGGGTAATCTTTACCGTATGGTGTCTAAGAACTGCTCCCTCCTTCTATCAAGGGACAAGGAAAACCATTCTCTGTTCTGCACTGAGGTGGTGGAATAAAGTTCCCCTAGATGTCCGGAAAGCACTGCCTATCTTCAAACGAGGGCTGAAAACATAAACTTTTCAGAACTACTTGGATTAGCTCTATATTTATATTTTAAAAATAAATGAATAAAAACATCTCTTATCTACCCAGTGAAATGTGATTGATGGTATACTGAGCCTGTGTCCTAATGACCCAGTATTGGCATGTATTCTTTGAGCCTGACTTTAAGGCAAAATTGTTCTGAGTAAGAATCACTACCAAATGCTGTAAAAGTAAAATATGTACACTCACACCATATGAGATCGGACTTTAGAAGCTTTGATTAAATTCTGATTTTTTTTTATATTTGCTTTTTACATCAGACATTGTCTCTAATCAGCAGGGAAAAAAAGATAAATTAATGGGGAAATGAATGAGATTAATTCTCCCCCTTGTTTGAGAATAAAACACTGTAATTGCTGATCTGATAGTGGTATATTGCTATTTAACATTTTATTTACTAACATATCTGTTTTTAAGTTTCGGGAAATAATTTTTACCTGATGTTTACAATTTTAAAATTTAAAAAGTTAATACAGTCACTGGCATAAAGTAAAAGTCTGTCCGTTATTTTAATTAATGTACTTATTCCTAGTTAATTCTGCAACAATATTAGCATTCTGGATAATTTTTTAATCATCCATTACATTTGAGCGATATGTTGCTTGAGCAACACTGAGATCTTTTTGGTACAATAAAGGACTCCATCCATGCTTGCTGGAATATCATTAATCTAGTTTGATGCCAATTTCACTCTAATTTCCAGATGTTCTAGTCTACATGTGTCACTATTGAACTAGGAAAGTAATTGGAGTTGTACAGTCAAACTGTACAGACATCAGAATTGTATAGTTTTTCAGACAGACAGACAGACAGACATTTTATTCAATAAAAGGCCATTAGCCTAAAATACAGACAAAATGAATAAATTAAAGCATGAACTATTGTTGTAGACCAGTTGAATTTCTGATTTTCTTAACATGGATAAGAAATAAGCATAGGTTTTGGATTGCATTAACATCAGTTGATGACATAATATTAATAAAACTGTGTTGTGATAAGGGGTACTTCAAATATTTACTTAATAATGTATTTCTTATACCCGTGTAGCCTTTGCAATAAAGTATTACATGGATTTTATCTTCAATTTCATAGATATTGTTTTTCACACATAAAGGACAAAATCTTAAATTATAAGGAACATTTTTATATCTACCAGTCTCAGTGCAAAATTTGAAAGTACCACATCGAAAATTTGCTAAACAGATTCTCAAATAAGGTTCTATATCTGAGTTAATGTATGTTTCAACATTTAGAAGGGACTTGAACAGTAAATAACTAGAGGACTTAGATGTAGTTTGTAATGATGAATGCCAATTTTGGAAGAGATTATCAGATAACCTCTGCTTAAAAACTGAAATAAAAATATCAACATCACCAATATCCTGTGATACCCAAGTGAAGCCAAACCCCAGTCTAAACAAAATATTTTTAATATACGATGCCCATGTTGTGCGTCCAGACTCATCTAATGCCTTCAGCATTAAATAGAACTGGTGAGGTAATCTAGAACTTGGAAGTCTTAAAAGTCTACACCAAAATTTAATGGCCCTTGTCATATAAGTAATTTGTAGGGGGAACCTGTCACATTCACCTAAAACCATATTATTACAACAATTTTTGCCAACTTTCAAGAAATATTTACAAGTTTTTATTTGTATTTGCTCAATAATTTTACAATAAGTGGTACCCCAAATTTCTGAACCATAACATAATATGGGTTTAACCATAGCATCGAATATTTTAAAAAGATCTACAAAAGCCAGAGCCCCTGCTCTCTTTTGATATCTATGGATAGCCATAAGAGCTTTGTTAGCTTGAGAGGCTAGAGTATAGTTTTTCATTTACCTTTAGAAACCATATTTAGAGAGGAACATTTCATATTTTAAAACTTAAATAAGATGTTTTAATAATTTGGAGTGATAGTCCAATGTGCATATGTAACCACAGCTTTGGACTACTGATGAGAAGGTTGTAGGTTTGAATCCTGTAGTGATGAACTGGCACCATCCTGCCCTTCAGTAAAACCTTTAAAACTTATCTGCTCAGTTAGAATATAAATCACTTTGGATAAAAATAAATGTAAATATCATGATGTTGTTCAAGGAAGTGGAGACGAGCTTATCTTCAGGGTCATATCAAAACACAATTCTTGAACTTTTATCTTTTTACTGTTTTATGTATTCAAACCGCAAGCAATATTAGCAGACATTTCATGGTCTTATTATTAAAATAATTAAATAATTTACATTCTGAAGAGATGTCAGATTCAGTAGCCGAAGATTGGTCTGACAGAACCCATGCCTTCAACTGCCACCCAACTCACATTGCACCTCACCCCTATAGCCTCTCCCACAGGTGGTGGGTCCATGGGAGGCTGAACCCATGTCTCCTTTTCGGGCTTGGCCTGACCGGGCTCCATAGGCAGAAGCCCGACCACTAGGTGCTTGCCTTCGAGCCCTGACCCCAGGCATGGCTCTAGGGGGACCCCAGTGATCCACGCTCAGACAAGGGAAACTGTGTCCTTGTTTTCTTTGTATTCAGCTGCAGCCGAAGCTGTTGCCGATGCAAAATCTTGGCATAGGAGGAGTTCGGTTCTCAGTTGTCCATGGGTGGAATGCACCCTGCGGGTCAGGAATGAGGTCCTGCCCCAAGTGTTCAAGTATCTCAGGGTCTTTTTGACAAATGAGGGAAGGATGGAGTGGGAAATTGACAAACGGATTGCTGCAGCCTCTGCTGTAAAGCTTAATCTTATGCCATCCGTCATGGTGAAGATGGAGCTGAGCCACAAGGCAAAGCTTTCAATTTACCAGTTGATGTACTTTCCAACCCAAATGCAGCCATGAGGTGGGGGGGGGGGGCACTAACCAGTGCCTCTCCCCCCCATGCCGGTCCCAAGCCTGGAGAAATACAGAGAGTTGTGTCAGGAAGGGCATCCGACGTAAAACCAATGCCAAATATTTATGATGCAAATCAGAAGTATTACCCCCATACCGGATCGGTCGAGGCCCGGGTTAACAACGACCGCCATCAGTGCTGTCAATCAACAGGGTGCTGATGGAAATTGGACTACTGTTGGTCGAAGACGTCGAAGAAGGAGAGGTGGGAGGCGTGTCCGTAGGCAGAGAGAGAAGAGGAAAGGCATGAGTCTAGGACTGAGAGTGGGGACTTTGAATGTTGGAACTATGCAAAGAAAAGGTAGAGAGCTGGCTGACATGATGCAGAGGAGGAAAGTGGACATACTGTGTGTTCAGGAGACCAGGTGGAAAGGTAGCAAAGCTAAAAGCTTAGGAGCAGGGTTTAAGCTATTTTATCACGGTGTGGATGGGAAGAGAAATGGAGTACAAGTCATCTTGAAGGAGGAGTTTGTCAGGAATGTTCTAAAAGTGAAAAGAGTGTCAGACAGAGTGATGAGTCTCAAGTTAGAAATTGAAGGTGTAATGCTCAATGTTGTTAGTGCTTATGCCCCACAGGCAGGATGTGAGCTAGAAGAGAAGGAGAGATTCTGGAGTGACTTCGATTAAGTGATGCAGAGTACCCCCAGAGGTGAAAGAGTGGTCATTGGTGCAGACTTCAATGGACATGTTGGTACAGGCAACAGAGGGGACGAGGAAGTGATGGGCAGGTTTGGTATCCAGGACAGGAACGCAGAAGGACAGATGTTGATCGATTTTGCAAAAAGGATGGAAATGGCTGTGGTGAATACTTTCTTCCAGAAGAAACAGGAGCATAGGGTGACTTATAAAAGCGGAGGTAGGAGCACACAGGTAGACTACATCTTGTGCAGGCGATGTAATTTGAAGGAAGTCAGTGACTGCAAAGTCATAGTGGGTGAGAGTGTTGCCAAACAGCATAGGATGGTGGTGTGCAGGATGACTCTGATGGTGAGAAAGGTGAAAAAGGCAAAGGCAGAGCAGAAGACAAAGTGGTGGAAGCTGAAAAAGGAAGAGTGTCGTGTTGTCTTCAAGGAGGAGTTGAAACAGGCTTTGGGTGGCCAGGAAGTGCTTCCAAATGACTGGACAACCACAGCAAATGTGATCAGGGACACAGGTAGGAGAGTACTTGGTGTGTCCTCTGGAAGGAAAGTAGATAAGGAGACTTGATGGTGGAATGAGGAAGTGCAGGAGTGTGTACAAAGGAAGAGGTTAGCTAAGAAGAAATGGGACATTGAGAGGACCGAAGAGAGTAAACAGGAGTACAGGGAGACACAGTGTAAGGCAAAAGTAGCAGTGGCTAAGGCCAAACAGAGGGCATATGATGACTTGTATGATAGGTTGGATAGTAAAGAGGGAGAAAATGATCTATACAGGTTGGCACAGAAGAGAAATAGAGATGGGAAGGACGTGCAGCAAGATAAATTGATAAAGGACAGAGAGGGAAATGTATTGACTGATGACAGAAGTGTGCTGGGAAGATGGAAAGAGTACTTTGAAGAGCTGATGGATGAGGAAAATGAGAGAGAAAAAAGAGTAGAAGAGGTGACCATTGAGGAGCAGGATGTAGCAAAGATCAGTAAGGGTGAAGTGAGAAGGGCATTGAAGAGGATGAAGAATGGAAAGGCAGTTGGTCCTGATGATATACCTGTGGAGGTATGGAAGTGTCTAGGAGAGGTAGCAGTAGATTTTCTGACAAGAACATTCAACAAGGTACTAGAGAGTGAGCAGATGCCGGAGGAGTGGAGGAGAAGTGTGCTGGTGCCCATTTTTAAGAACAAGGGAGACGTGCAGAGTTGCAGCAACTACAGAGGGATCAAGTTGATGAGCCATACGATGAAGTTATGGGAAAGAATAGTGGAAGCTAGACTAAGGGCAGAGGTCAACATTTGTGAACAACAGTTTGGTTTCATGCCAAGAAAGAGCACCACAGATGCAATGTTTGCTTTGAGGATGTTAATAGAGAAGTACAGAGAAGGTCAGAGGGAGCTACATTGTGCCTTTGTGGATCTGGAGAAAGCATATGACAGGGTGCCAAGAGAAGAACTGTGGTATTCTCTGTATACCTCTATTTATATATATAAGTCCTATGTACAGTGGCACCTCGGTACTCGAATGCTTTAGAGGTCAAACAAATCAGAATTCGACCAAAAAATCCGGTATTTTTTTGTCCTGGAAGTCGACCAAAATCAGGAAGTCAAATGCTAAAAATGCGTCAGAAAAAACGAGACCGAGAGGGAGGAGAAATGCACGCTTTCTGGAAGTCCGGAAGTTGTTGATACTATGTATCACCCTGATAAAGCTAAAGCTAGTATCGCTGTTCTGGAAGTCCGGAAGTCCAAAAGTTGTTGATACTATGTATCACCCTGATAAACCTAAAGCTAGCAGAGCTGTGAACACCTTTAACGATGAGGTCATGAGCCACTTCCTTAAGGTTTTGAAAAAAGGTAGGGGTAAAGTCTGTTGGGTTTTTAGACCTGAGCCTCGTGGCTCATCAGGTCGGTGCTTATCCCCGCTTTCCATAGCGTGAAGCGACCAGGAGTTCAACTCCCCTTGGATGGGACGCTAGTCCATTGCAGGTGACCTTCCCAGTTCATTTTAATTGGTACCCAGTTATACTGCTGGGTAAACAGAGGCACACTTGTGGTTGAGACCTTGCCCAGAGGTCTGAGCACAGTGAGGGTCTCAGTGGGAATCGAACTCACAACCTCCCGATCATGAGCGCAGCACCCAAACCACTACACCACCGGCCCCACATAAGGTTTTGAAAAGAAGGCAGAAAAAGCCACGTTAGAAATGTTCTTCAAGAAAAGAAAGAAGAGTCACCCATGCCAAAGCGAGTAGCAAGAGAAAAAACACCTTTGGCTGATTCACCTGAAGCTGTTATGAAAGGGGATTCTCTTCCTCTCTCCCTCTCCAATGTTTAGGTATACCAACTTCTCACCACCACAAAGGTAAAAATTCTCATGTTTATTGTTGTTATGCTTTAACTGTACTGTGGTTTTTATTTTAGTGTGTTACGGTCTGTGTTGTGAGAGACCCTGGTTTTGGTAGCTCTAACTCTCTCTCTCTTTATGCATGCAGGAGCTGGAGAGGGGGTGGCTGTCACACCAGGGTGGAGCACTAAGCACACAGACCTGATTCCACTCAGCAATCACCGGGATATAAAGACAAGTAGCACACTCCTTCCGGTGCTAGAAGACTGTCCCTCTTCGAGATCCCATTTCCCTGTGATCTCTCTGGCCCGCTGAAGTTCCCTTAGTTTATAATTTTCGTTTTCTCCACATCTCTAACAGTGACTATGATTTCCCCGTGCTCTGGTGCCTTCCCTGTGAACAATAAAGCTCATCTGTTTTCATCACATGCTATGACTAAGGGCTAGAAGATTCTGTGATGCCAGGAACATTCAGCTGGATCCAAAAATGCATGAGACAGAGTGTGATGAAAAGGGATGAGCTTTATTGTTCACAGGGAAGGCACTAGAGCACGGGGAAACTGCAGTCACTGTTAAATGTGGAGAAAACAAAAATCATAAACTAGGGGAACTGGTCGAGCATGGAGCTGAGAACCAGGAGCCAGAGAGCTCACGGGATCTTCTAGCACCGGGAGGAGAGAGCTGCTCGTCTCTGCTTGTCCCGGTGATTGCTGAGTGGAATCAGGTGTGTGATTAGCGCTCCACCTACTTGTGACAGCCATCGCCCCTCACCAGCGCCTGCAGTGCATAAAGAGAGAGAGAGTTATAGCTGCCAAAACTAGAGTCTCTCACAACACAGACCATAACATAGTTTACCGTATTCAATCATTTTTTTCACTTAATTTGCAGACCTATTTTTTGTGTTACAGTACCATTATCTTCTGGCCAAAAGATGACGGAATGGATTAAGACCATTTACATTATTTGTGATGGAAAAAATAGATCCAGAATTCGACCAAATCGGAATTCGACCAGCCGTCTGGAACGAATTGTGGTCGAGTACCGAGGTACCAATGTATCTATAATGAGTAAGTTTGCAATGACAATGGTGAGGAAAAACTTACTGAGACAGCAGGAGTAGAATAATTTGGGGAACCAGACTCTGAAGGGAAAACATTGATCACTTGGGTGACACCAGATAATGTAGAATGTAAAGATTTTCCATAAGTGTACCATCTGGTTAAGAGCTGTAAACCACAAAGCTAGAAATTCACAAGAGATTTTATCATTTTGTCATATATAGTTTATATGTTGACAGCATTATGTGATATTACCTCTTGTTGGTATATCCGATAACATATACTGTACAGCACTTTGGAAGACAGGTCTACCATTACCCTTATTATACCCATTACAACTTACCCTTATTATCTTTATGAGCAACTGAGAGTTACTTGCCTGGCTCAAGGACCCAACAGTGGCAGCTTTGTGGTACTGGGGCCTAAATCCCCAGACCTTCGGAACATTAGCCCAAAGCTTTAATCACTAAACTACCATTGTCATTGGATGATAACTTTATCCATATAGGAGATATAGCTTCATAATTATTGGGTTTATCCCATGATCCCATTAAATATTTTCATCAAATAATCAGTAAAGATTTCATAAACAATAATTCAATTTGACAGCAATAGTGGCCTTATCCTAAGGTTGGGGGTTCAAGCCACACTCACCACAGGTTGTCACTGTCTACACCAAGTGCAGCTAACTGGGTTATCAAAGGCCGGCCATGTCTCTCACTGTCTATGGTGAGAGGCATATAAAAAAAACCATTGCTGACTTTCGACAAGAGTAGGCTGCAAAGCCATCAGTGTGTTTCCGTCCTGTGATGGCCTGGTTAGCTGTCCAATGTGTACTCTGCAATTGCCCAGAGTTGGCTGGGATGGGCGCCAGCCTCCCTGCGACCCTAATTAGGATTAAGCGATTACAGAAAATGAACTGATGATAATTCAATTTGATTCAGTTCAGTTTTATTTGTGTTGCGCTTTTTACAATTGAGATTGTTGCAAAGCAGCTATATATATATATATATATATATATATATATATATATATATATATATATATATATATATATATATATATATATACACACATATACATACTAGTCCTTCTCAAAAAATTAGCATATTGTGATAAAGTTCATTATTTTCTGTAATGGACTGATAAAAATTAAACTTTCATATATTTTAGATTCATTACACACCAACTGAAAAAGTTCAGGTCTTTTATTGTTTTAATACTGATGATTTTGGCATACAGCTCATGAAAACCCAAAATTCCTATCTCAAAAAATTAGCATATCATGAAAAGGTACTCTAAACGAGCTATTAACCTAATCATCTGAATCAACCAATTAACTCTAAACATCTGCGTTCATCAGTACATTACAGAAAATAATGAACTTTATCACAATATGCTAATTTTTTTAGAAGGACCAGTATATCAAAAGTAGAAATTTACAAACTACAAAGGGATTTAAACATTTCCTACAACCCTGACACACCCCGAATGAGTGTTGCCTGTAACAACGGTGGCAACAAAAAACTCCCTCAGTTGACACGAGGAAGAAACCTGGAGAAGAACCAGTCCAAAAAAGGAAACCGTTCTCATTTGTGTGAAACTATAAAAGAGAAACTTCATTCTTCTTCTTTCTTCTTCTTATTTTCCTTTCGGCTTTTCCCTTCAGGGGTCGCCACAGCGAATCATTTTCCTCCATCTCACCCTATCCTTTGCATCTTCTTCTCCGACACCAACGACCTTCATGTCCTCCTTCACCACATCCATGAATCGTCTCTTTGGTCTTCCTCTAGGCCTTCTGCCTGGTAGTTCCAGCCTCAGCATCCTATTACCAATATACTCACTATCCCTCCTCTGTACATGTCCAAACCATCTCAATCTAGCCTCTCTGACTTTGTCTCCAAAACGTCTTACATGTGCTGTCCCTCTGATGTGCTCATTCCTAATCCTATCCATCCTCGTTACTCCCAAAGAGAACCTCAACATTTTCATCTTTGCTACCTCCAGCACTGCCTCCTGTCTTTTCCCCAGGGCCATTGTTTCTAAACCATACAACATTGTTGGCCTCAACACCGTCTTGTACACTTTTCCTTTCATTCTTGCCGATACCCTCCTGTCACACATCACGCCGGACACTTTTCTGCATTTATCCAGGCTTGGGACCGGCGTGAGGGAGAGACACTGGTTTGTGCCCCCCCCTCACAGCTGCATTAAAAGAGAAACTTCATTACAGTCCAAAATGTCAGGTTGGTTTTATCACAACTGTCTGTCTTCTTTTCGGCTTTTCCCCTTTTACTCAGGAGTCACCACAGTGAATCATCTGATTCGCGCATTTCATTTGGCAGAGGTTTTTACGTTGGATGCTCTTCCTGTCACAACCCTTTTTAGCAAGGGACAGAAACACGCTGACGACTTTGCGGCCTACTCTTTATGAAAGTCAGCAATGGTTCTTTTACATGCCTCTCATCATAGACAGTGAGAGACATGGCCCGCCTTTGATAACCCAGTTAGCTGCACTGGGGGGACAGTGACAACCTTGTGGAGAGTGGGACTCGAACCCCCAACCTTTGTCTCAGCGATCCAGCGCCCTATACCACTAGACCACCACTGCCCCTGTTGGTTTTATCACAACTGTGAGTCCTAAATAATTGTGGGGAAGAAAATTAATATCACCAGCAGTAAAAAGTCATCTTCACAGTCTGTTAGTGCACATCTGGGTCCATTTAGGTCAGGGGTCCCCATACTTTTTCTTGCGAGGGCCACATAACAATTCCCTTCTCTGATGAGTGGATGAGGTCAGTTTGTAACAGAAAAAGTATGACGATCGCTAGGCTGCATAAACGTAAACATTTATTGTTTTCCAGTAAGCCACGCATAACCAAATATTACCGGGATTTTCACAGAAAAAAGTAAGGAAATAAAAAAAAAAAAAAAAAAAAAAAAACCGCTGCTTGCTATCATTTAAGCAACCCGAAAGCTGCCGGAACAGACGACTGGTTCAGCCGGGCCTGGTGTACAAATGTATTCTCCTGAGCTAACGGTCCACTTTTTAGCTTTGAGAGTTTGTCTACTCACGTTTGGCCTTGCAGGTGATCATACTCATCTTTCTGACGGGATTCAAAGTGTCTTTGAATACTGCCACCGCCTCTTGACAAATGATAACAACCTTTTCTTTGCATTGAACAAAAGATAATTGTTTGTTCACTGCAGGTTAAATACCCTGCATTCTGAATCAATTTTTATCTTCCATAACCTTTTCAACATTATTCCGTTCTATTTGACAGGGGAGAGTCTTGGATTTTTTAAAAAAAAAATTTTATGGGGGGGTTGTTCAGAGAGGGACACAGACGGCAGAAGGGTGGAATTTAATGTCATGTTCTAGGTGTGTATTAGTCTTCATCGTGTGGCCAGACTAAAAAAAATAATCATAATGTGTCTAGTATTGTTCAGGGGGCCGGGCCAAATGTGGAGGCGGGCCGTATCCGAGCCGTGGGCCGTAGTTTGGGGACCACTGGTTTAGATCTTCATCAACAGGATAGAGGGGCTTCCACGATGAGAACTCCAGACAGCATGAGCACACCAGGACAGACCACAGGACTCAGAAAACAGAAGGAACAGAATCACAGACATCCAATGTAACCTCAGTAAAAACACACAGAGCCAGTGGGCACAAAAGGGGACTGATTTGAGTGATGCACAGCTCAGTGCAAAGTGGCTGGAATGCACCCTTCGGGTCTGGGATGGAGTCCTGCCCCAAGTGGAGGAGTTCAAGTCTCTCAGGGTCTTGTTCACTCGTGAGGGAAGGATGGAGTGGGAGATCGATAGAGGGATCAGTGCAGCCTCTGCTGTAAAGCATAGCTTGTACTGGTCTTTCGTGGTGAAGAGGGAGCTGAGCCGCAAGGCAAAGTTCTCAATTTAACAGTCAATCTATGTTCCATTATTGTCACAAGCTTTGGGGTGTGACCAAAAGAACAAGATCCCGGATACGAGCAGCTGAAATGAGATTTCACAGGGTGACAGGACTCTCCCTTAGAGATAGACTGAAAAGCTTAGTCATCTCAGATGAGCTCAGAGTAGAACCACTGCATTTCTGCATTGAGAGATGCCATTTGATGTAGCTTGGGCACCTGATTAGAATGCCTCCCAAACGCCTCTCTGGTGCGATGTTTTGATCATGTCCAACTGGGAATCGACCCTGGGGTCAACCTAGAACATGCTGGAGGAACTATGTCTCTCAGCTGATCTGGGTGTGCCTCGGTGTCCCACTGGAAGTGCTGGTGGAAGTGGCTGGGGCGAGGGACATTTGGACTTCACTGCTTAGAATTCTGCCTCCGTGAACCAACCCCAGATTAAGTGGAAGAAATGAGGATGAGTTCTGTCTTTTGAATTAAGCTAAAGCAGTCTTGTTGCAGATCTGATAGTGGTATATTATTATTTCAGTTACTGATACTGACTTCAATTTTAGGAAGATCATTTTTTGCCTGATAATTTAAATTTTAACATTAAAAAAAATTCAAAGTCATCACTGCTATAAGTTGATGGTCTTCATGTTTTATTCATGGTGTTATTCCAAGTTAATTGTGCAACAACATTAAATACGTATTTTGGATTATTTTTATTTTCTTTTAGATTTGAGAAATATTCTGCCCTAGCAGCAGTAAGAGCTTTTCTGTAATTAATGAGACTCTCCTTCCAGTCTAATTGGAAAACCAGTAATTTAGTTTGACGCCATTCTTTGCAGTTTCTGTTTGTTCTGTTTTAGTGGGCGTGTGTTTAATCATTATACGGGGGGGGGGTAATTTAATCTCTCTGATTGTTTTTTCTTTTAGGAGGAGATACATTATCTAGCATACAGCATAAATTTGTCTCAAAGCACCCGGTGGCTTCGAGTGCTGTGGGTTCTGATGGTGATCTAATCATAGTTGATAATTCTGGAAGATTATTAATGAAACTCTGTGCAGTCGTTGATGTAAAAGTGTCACTGAATGCGATAAGGTGGCGAGGTGTATATATTAGTACTAAGAGGCTTGGAAGTGAAATAAGATAATAATCTAAAGTAGTTTCTGTGAACTGTGACTATATTTTCAATATTTAATCCTAAAGTTAGTATTAAATCGAGAATATGAGCAGCTTTCTGAGTGAATCCTATTAAATTCTGATTTATCCCCTGACTGAATCTAGAATAGATACGTACGCTGCTCTTCAAGGATCCTATGGGTTACTGAAATGAATATTAAAGTCAATGATAATTAAAGCTTCATCTAAAGAAACAACCAGGTTTGAATTGAAATCTGCAAATTCACTGAGGAATCCAGAGTCCAACCCTGGGGGTCTGTAAATAATAATTAAAGGAATCAGATACGTAGGGATATTTTTTTCCAGGAATATACATAATGTTAGTATATAGAATTTCAAATGCATTAAATTCATGTCTGTACTTTGTATGAGGTCAAGATTATCAGTATAAATAATTGCGATGCCCCCTCTTCTGCCAGTGAGACGAAGTTGGTATATATAATTATATCCGGGAGGGGGAGCTTCATTTAATGCTACTGTAACACCAGCTTGATATAGCTGTGCTAGATTTGATACTAGGTTCTGGAGGAGTAAAATGAATTGTGGAGATTTGAATTTGAACAGCCGGCAGATTTATTACAATTAACAATACTACAAGAAACAGTGCAAACAATGTTGTAGAACTTTCTTTACAAATTAAAAATAAAATAAAATAAGCTTAAGTCTCTAAGGTTTGATTCGTGTGAACCCGAGAGTCTTTTCCAGGATTGTGATCCGTTTGGGATAAAGGTGTTTTTATCTGTTCTTATCTGGGATCCTGTGATTTGAAGTGGTTGGGTCTGTAGATCTACTCTCGCATCCAGAGAACAGTTGGCCACACTGCGTCTGGATCCACCAAGAGTTCTCACTGGATTTGGCTCGCCATCCGTGTCCGAAACCAGCTTCCAGATCAAATCCAGATCCACTAAAAAAACCAGTCTGCACATGCAGTACAGACACAATGAATAAAATATTTAACAACAATAATTCCTAAATAAAATGACAAAAGTGCATGAAAGGCACTGAATGGAATGTAATACAAAACAGCTTATCTGCACTACTTTAGTGCATTAGCAAAAGTGCTTCAACAAAACATTTTAGAAAAATAAAATGTAAGATTCATTTTGTGCACAGCACAATCTTTGTTATGTACTCCGACTGGTCTTAGCCTTTTAAAGACAAAAATAGTGCACACAGCTTTAAAAGTCACCACGTGTAAAGTTAGCATAGGTTCACCACGTGTAAAGTTAGCATAGGTTCTTAAACTAGCTTCATATTGCAATGACTCACCGGAGCTTCCAAGAAAACAAACTCTCTCCACCCGGTTCGATTGAGAGAGAACAAAACACATACAAGGCTCTGAAAAGCACACAAACTTAGTTAAACTTGTTAAAAGTTCACTTAATCACATTTTTGATCGTTGACTCACTCGTGTCGCTTTTCGAGGGCTCTGTATGCGTCCTGCTCTTCACACTCTCTGCTGCACTCTCTGCTGGTCGCATGCAGCACGTGCCTATGACGCGCTCAAGGGGACTAGGAAACTAGTGCTTTCAGGGAGTGTTGGAAACTAGGGTTTTTTCCAATAAAATTAGTAACCATGTGTTTACCTGTGTTACACCACATATTCATTCGATTTAATCCATGTTTCTGTGAAACACGTTACATTAAACTCCTGATCAGTATTGATTTCATTAACAATAAGCGCTTTAGATGAAAGATATCAAATATTTAACATCCCTATCTTTAGACCAAGGTCACACTATCATTGCCCACATAGCTCGAGAAGGGGACCCCGGTAACCCGTGTCCGGGAGAGGGAAACCGTATCCTTGTTTTTTCCATCATAGAGGTCTTCTGAACCGCACCTTTCTGGACGATAAGGTCGCGATTCAGGGAGGGGCCTAGAACATGCTGGAGGGACTATGTATCTCGGCTTGTCTGGGAACGCCTCGGAAGAGCTGGAGGTAGTGGCGTGGGAGAGGGATGTCTGGACCTCTTTGCTGCCCCCATGACCAGATTCTGGATCAAACGGAAGATGATGACGATGATGACAATGATGATGATGATGATCTTTAGACCAAAGGTGCAGGCTGTAGCTTTGAAATGATTTAAATTTATGTTAATAAGATTATTTAAACAAAGTCTCTGAGGGGTTTTACATTTTTGTTTAGTTCAGGGAACAGACATAGTTTCTATAGCATTGAACTTGACCCTGAATGACTACTCTCTGCAGATAGCAGACGCTTGGATAAGGGCTTAGATTAAAGGTGGTGGTTGTACATTCAGTAAGAACTAATCTTACTGTTACAACAGATTTTAAAATTTTTTCGATAAGATTGTGTACTCCTGTGAAGACTGTACAGATAGCAGTCAGTCAGTTTAACCTGATTGTCTTTTCTCTGGACTTGGCTCGGGATTTTCATATGGAGTGGGGTTCATTTGACATATTGCTGTTGAAGAAAACTGCCCTCTATAGTGTTGATCAAATATGTGTTGTATTCATTTATTTATTTTATCTATATATTTTTTTCAGTTACTATACACTTAGTTTTTTTTATACACGCATATAATTCAACAGCATGTCTTTATTCTTGTAGAATATAAAACCATTCTAAGTGTTTGTGCTGTACCAGTTTGTAAGTGTAATGCAGTTTAAATGTTTTAATTTAGAGGATTTATTTTAATTTATAAAGATGAAATCATGAAGATTTCTAAAGAAGCAGAGAGTAAGTTATTTTCACAATCCAGTAAAGAGAGTGTTGTTTTATTTTATTTAAGGTGACAAAGAAAGGTTAACCATTAGCAGGATCAAACATGTACCACGGGATTGTGTGATGTGTAGTTATTGATGTGCGCCATTGTAGTAATTAGTTTCACTCTAACTTTCTGAAACACAAATCTGATGGTTGTACGGGACACTCACCGCTGAACACCTTTCTACTGACAGAGCAGTGATTCTCATTCTCTCTCTCTCGTTCTCTCTCTCACTGTGTGTATTTCTGGCTGAAGGACATGAATACCCTGTTTCTCTAATGTTTGCACCATGAAGCCATGAAGGCTAAGCAAAAGTATACAGTACACTGAAATCAGGTTCTGGTTTATTCACAATTTGGATGTTTTAAATAAAGATTTTTTTAAAATCAATACACATACTACAACACATATCTATTTAAACCAAAGCACAATACAACATAACAAAATACAGTATCTTTTTAAATGTTTTATTTATCAGAAGACAGTAAATACATTCATTGATTTTTTTTGTTTGTTTGTTTGTTTGTTTTTTGGTGTTTATTTATTTTCTAAACCACATTAATCTTTACTGAGGTCACAGGGATGCTGGAGGCTGTGAAGGTAGGGTACACCATGAAGAGCTTGTCAGTCCATTGCAAAGCCAGGAAACACAAAACAACACAACACACACACACACACACACACACACACACACACACACACACACACCTAAAGGCATTTGAGAATAACCAATTAGCCAAATGTACACGAGTGTGTGTGTGTGTTGATCATATCTTCTTAGCAGAGTTATAATCTTACAATGACCATGTCACCGGGAATCACTTTCTGGCAAGAGGCAAGAGATGTGTCACTAGGTGGAGAGAAAAGAGGAAAAGCATGAGTTTGGGACTGAGAGTAGGGACTTTGAATGTTGGAACTACGACAGGAAAAGGTAGAGAGCTGGCTGACATGATGCAGAGGAGGAAAGTGGAAAGGTAGCAAGGCTAGAAGCTTAGGAGCAAGGAAAGAGAAATGAAGTAGGAGTCATCTTGAAGGAGGGGTTTGTTAGGAATGTTCTAGAAGTGAAAATAGTGTCAGACAGAATGATGAGTTTCAGGTTGCAAATTAAAGGTGTGATGTTCATTGTCATTAGTGCTTATGCCCCACAAGGAGGATGTGAGCTAGAAGAGAAGGAGAGATTCTGGAGTTACTTAGATGAAGTGATGCAGAGTACCCCCAGAGGTGAAAGAGTGGTCATTGGTGCAGACTTCAATGGATATGTCGGTGCAGGAAACAGAGGGGACGAGGAAGTGATGGGCAGGTGTGGTATGCAGGACAGGAACACAGAAGGACAGATGTTGATCGATTTTGCAAAAAGGATGGAAATGGCTGTGGTGAATACTTTCTTAAAGAAGAGACAGGAGCATAGGGTGACTTATAAAAGTGGAGGTAGGAGCACACAGGTAGACCACAAAGTTTACAAAGGACGAGGTTAGCTAAGAAGAAGTAGGACATAGAGAGGACCGAAGAGAGTAAACAGGGAGACACAGCGTAAGGCGAAGGTAGCGGTGTCAAAGGCCAAACAGAGGGCGTATGATGACTTGTATGATAGGTTGGACAGTAAGGAGAGAGAAAATGATTTATACAGGTTGACACAGCAGAGAGATAGAGAAGGGAAGGACGTGCAGAAAGTTAGTGATTAAGGACAGAGTGAGAAATGTATTGACTGATGACAGAAGTGTGCTGGGAAAATGGAAAGAGTACTTTGAAGGGCTGATGAATGAGGAAAATGAGAGAGAAAAAAAAGAGTAGAAGAGGTGACCATTGAGGACCAGGAAGTAGCAAAGATTAGTAAGGGTGAACTGAGGAGGGCATTGAAGAGGATGGAGAGTGGAAAGGCAGTTGGTCCTGATGACATACCGGTGGAGGTGTGGAAGGGTCTAGGAGAGGTAGCAGTAGATTTTCTGACAAGAACATTCAACAAGGTCTTAGAGAGTGAGTGGATGCCAGGGGAATGGAGGAGAAGCTAGAGTGGAAGCTAGACTAAGGGCAAAGGTCTGTATTTGTGAACAACTGTTTGGTTTCATGCCAAGAAAGAGCAGCACAGATGCAGTGTTTGCTTTGAGGATGTTAATAGAGAAGTACAGAGAAGGCCAGAGGGAGCTGCATTGTGCCTTTGTGGATCTGGAGAAAGCATATGACAGGGTGCCGAGAGAGGAATTGTGGTATTGCTTGGGGAAGTCTGGAGTGGAAGAGAAGTATGTTAGAGTGGTGCAGGACATGTATGAGATATGTAAGACAGTGGTGAGATGTGCTGTCGATGTGACAGAAGAGATCAAGGTGGAGGTGGAACTGCATCGAAGATCAGCTTTGAGCCCCTTCTTGTTTGCTATGGTGATGGACAGGCTGACAGACGAGGTGAGACAAGATTCCCCATGGACTATGATGATTGCAGATGACATTGTGGTCTGTAGTGAGAACAGAGAACAAGTGGAGGAAAATCTAGAGGTGGAGGTATGCCCTGGAAAGGAGAGGAATGAAGGTTAGCCTCAGTAAGACAGAATACATGGGGTGAACGACAAGGACCAAAGAGGAATGGTGAGGTTACAGGGAGCGGAGATAAAGAAGGTGGAGGATTTTAAGTACGTAGGCTCAACAATCCAGAGCAATGGAGAGTGTGGAAAAGAGGTAAAGAAGCGTGTGCAGGCAGGTTGGAAGGGTTGGAGAAAAGTGTCCAGTGTGATGTGTGATAGGAAGGTATTGGCAAGAATGAAAGGAAAAGTGTACAAGACAGTGTTGAGGCCAGCAATGTTGTATGGTTTAGATACAGTGGCAGTGAGTAAAAAGACAGGGAGGCAGAGCTGAAGAGAGCAGAGATGTGGCAGAGAAGTATGTTAGAATGGTGCAGGACATGTATGAGAGATGTAAGACAGTGATGAGGTGTGCTGTCGGTGTGACAGAAGAGAGAGGCTAGATTGAGATGGTTTGGACATGAACAGAGGAGGGACAGTGAGTATATTGGTTGTAGGATGCTGAGGTTGGAACTACCAGGCAGAAGGCCTAGAGAAGGACCAAAGAGAAGATTTATGGATGTGGTGAAGGAGGACATGAAGGTAGTTGGAGTAAGAGTAGAAGATGCAGAGGATAGGGTGAGATAGAGGCAGATCATTCGCTGTGGCGACCGCTGGAGGGAACAGCCAAATGGAAAAGAAGAAGAAAGCTCAAAATGAAAATGTTTATTGCAATAACGGCGTTTTTAAAGTATGAAGTTGTCAAATACCTTAGGAAATATTGCAGTTATTTAGCTAAAAGAAAGAGAGCGGATGAAATCGAGTCTATATTTAAGATTACCCTATTAACTTCCAAACCAACAGATGCATTCAGTGAGTCAGAAAAGACAGACCTTAATCAACAGCTCAGGTTGGATGAAATTTATGAATGAAAAGCTGAAGAAGCATAAGTTAGATCTCGTCGTAAGTGTTTTGAAGAATGAGAGAACACTGCATACTTTTCAGATTAGGAAAACAGCAATCAAAAAACAACCTTATTCAGCAATTAAAAATTGATGGATTAGTTACTGGTGATCCAAAATAAAAACCTGCTCAACATTGTGCTAGTTTTTACAGTGATCTTTACTCCTCCAAATATTATACTACCTTCAAGATGCCTCCAGTTAATTCGATTCTTTCCCGATTGTTAATCAGATTTCCAAGACTAGTAGTGTTGTATGTGATACCCCTATATCATTTAAATGAAACCACTGATGCCATCAATCAACTAAAAATCAATAAATCTCCCAAAACAGATGGCTTCACAGCTAAATTTTATGAGCATTTATCTGTGAGCCTGACCCCATTCTTAAGTTTTTGATTAAAGCACTGATAGAGGTTTTCTACTCCCCACTTTAACTCAAGGCTTAATTACACTCATTCCCAAACCCAAAAAAGACCCTCTTTTGCTTGATAATTGGCATTCTATTTCCTTACTTAATCCTCTTCTTCTTCTTTTCCTTTCGGCTGTTCCCTTCAGGGGTTGCCACAGCAAATGTTCTGCCTCCATCTCACCCTATCCTCTGCATCTTCTTCTCTTACTCCAACGGCCTTCATGTCCTCCTTCACCACATCCATAAATCTTCTCTTTGGTCTTCCTCTGGGCCTTCTGCCTGGTAGTTCCAACCTCAGCATCCCACTACCAATATATTCACTATCCCTCCTCTGAACATGTCCAAACCATCTCAATCTAGCCTCTCTGACTTTGTCTCCAAAACATCTTACATGTGCTGTCCCTCTGATGTACTCATTCCTAAATCCTAGGCAGAGCTGAAGGGAGCAGAGATGTGGCAGAGAAGTATGTTAGAATGGTGCAGGACATGTATGAGAGATGTAAGAGAGTGATGAGGTGTGCTGTCGGTGTGACAGAAGAGAGAGGCTAGATTGAAATGGTTTGGACATGAACAGAGGAGGGATAGTGAGTATATTGGTAGTAGGATGCTGAGGTTGGAACTACCAGGCAGAAGTCCTAGAGGAAGACCAAAGAAGAGCAAAACATGAAGGCCGTTGGAGTCAGAGAAGAAGATGCAAAGGACAGGGCGAGATGGAGGCGGATGGTTTGCTGTGGCGACCCCTGAAGGGAACAGCCGAAAGGAAAAGAAGAAGAAGAGGAGATCCCCCCCCCCCTTTTTTTTTTCAGGCTGATCTGTCTCCATCCTTTCTGCAATCTTTAAGTGGAGTAAATTTGTCCTTAAGGTTGATTGGACAAAAATCTGGTCCTTGACACAGAAAATTGTTTTTAACTAACAAAGCCAAAGGAGTCTCTTTTAAGCTGCTCCATAGGTTTTACCCAGCTAAAGTGCTCTTGCATAAATTTAAACTGGACATTGATACAAACTGTTCTTTTTGTGGTTTGCATTCTGAGACTGTCTCACACTTATTTTGATCTTGAGAATTGACACAAACTGTGGAAAGATATTTCCATTTGTAGATCCATTTGTTGCCAATAACATGGCCAATAACAGCCAATAACACATGTCCAAATTTTATTTTACATTACCAAAATGCTGTTTTGGTTATTTTGACTATCACAGTAATGACTTTGATGCTTTTTTTTTTCTTACAAACTTAATTTTATTTTTTGCTAAATTCTATATACATAAATGTAAATTCTCAAAACAAAAACCTGTTTTTGGTGTTAAAATCAGAATTGAAAAATACATTGAAACTCTTTCATTCTTTCTTCGTTTCCTTTCGGCTGTTCCCTTTTTTTCCTCAGAGATCACCACAGCGAAACTAACTCATATATACTGCCAAACTCATATATACAAAACAAAAAAATCCCTTAAAACGATTCATGTCTGTACTGCTTTTAATGTGTTTATTTAAAAAATGCTCTTGTGTTTATCTCCTTTTTTTATCACCTACCTTTGTTTTTCTTATTGTAATTTAATTTTTCTGGGCAGTGGTGGCCTGGTGGTAAAAGGTGCTGCATTGCTGATCCAAGGGTTGTGGTTCGAGTCCCACTGGTCACAAGGATGTCACTGTCCCCCCCCAGTGCAGCTAACTGGGTTATCAAAGGCCAGCTGTGTCTCTCACTATTTATGGTGAGAGGCATGCAGAAGAACCATTGCTGACTTTCATCAAGAGTAGGCTGCAAAGCCTTCAGCTTGTTTCTGCCCCCTTGCTAAAAGGGTTGTGTCAGGAAGGGCATCCGACATAAAAACCTATGCCAGCCAAATCGAATACAGTATGTGAATCATTAATATGACTTCCCAAGATGGAGGCAGATGATTCGCTGTGGCGACCCCTGAAAGGGAACAGCCAAAAGGAAAAGAAGTAATTTTATTTTTCTGCATGTTACTTTTCAAAAGTGATGCATTTGTTCTCTTAGACTGTTGTTTTGTTGTAATACTTAATCAAGATATTACGTCACGGTAGGCTGTGTCCGTTTCTCTTTTTTTCAGCGATTTCAGTGATGTCATAGAGAGGCGGTACCTGTGGTCTATTTCCTTCCAAGCATAGTCATGGATGCCGCTTGCGCACACTGTGGTCACGTGGTTGTGATTGGCGTACTGTAATATGATCTGTGACTCAGGAGCTCGTCGTGTATCGAATTACAGCAGGAATGGCGCATTACCGAGTAAGTCTGGTTTACAAAGATCTACTGTGTGGCGCAAGGGCTTGCATACTGCATACGCTACTGAAGTTAATTTAGTTCATTGTTGTTTTATCTGCGTGCATTAGGTTTCTATTCTACCCGAAACTCAACGAGCAGGTGTTTCATCTTTAAAAAGTTATGGTTTTACTCCCATTTTACTGAAGAGAACCGTAACGTTTTCTTATTCGTGTACCGAAGTATAAAATACGACTGTGTCACAAACCAGGCTGTTTATGCCAGTTTCTAGACTTGAAACATTTTTAAAGAATGTAGGTTTGTTCTATCAGTTAACACGCACGTATATCATCACAGTGGTTTCCGGATGCTCTGTGATTGTTTACTGTTCAATTGGGCACTGACCTGTCTGTACTGGGTGGTCTTGGTGTAAAGAGGAAAAGTTCACATGGTTTATTATGGCTGCTATATGATGGGTCTCCTCTCTGATGAGCTCGTTGTTGTAACGCGTCTGTTGCACAAGACTGAGGTTGCATAGAAACTGACCAGAACAAACAAAATAGCTTTTGATACCCGGCTAGGGCTGCTGTGCAATATCCGGGGTGTGTTCACGGAGTGCCAAGTTTCAGTAAAGTACACGGTTACAGATCGACCAAAGTCAAATTATTTTTCATTTTTTATGTTAAGAAGCAGCAGTTCGTGTCTTCTTTGGAACTATAGTTACAGCACATGAACTGTGCTGTCTCAGCTTGATAAAAGCTCACCTCTCTGCAAGAAATTCCTGGGCTCAGAGTGTTTCCGTGTTGAGTTTGCAGGTTTCCCCTTACTTGCCTGGGTTTCCTCCAGGTACTGCGGTTTCCTCCCACAGTTAAAAAACATGCACAGGCTGGCCCAAACCACCCATGTATCAGTGAGTGAATGATTTTGTGTGTGCGTATTTGCCCGATGATGACCGGATGTATCCCACCCTCGCCCAGGGTCAGCTTAGATAGGCATGAACCTCTCTTTGACTACTTATATTAAGCGGCTTAAGAAATGAATATGTACCGTAATCAACATGATAAGCGCTCAAAAATTGGAGTGGGTGGGCACTTATTAAAATGTTACCAGCATAGTGGAATGGTAAGTGCTGATTACAATAGGAGGTGGAAAACGTGAATAATTGGTATTTGTGTTATTCATTTTGTGGTATCAACCAAACTACTTGCATGAAAAAAAAAATATATATATATACACACACACACACTCGTCCTTCTCAAAAAATTTGCATATTGTGATAAAGTTCATTATTTTCTGTAATGTACTAATAAAAATTAAACTTTCAGATATTTTAGATTCATTGCACCCCAACTGAAATATTTCAGGTCTTTTATTGTTTTAATACTGATGATTTTGGCATACAGCTCATGAAAACCAAAAATCCCTATCTCAAAAAATTAGCATATTTCATCCGACCAATAAAAAGTGGTTTTAATACAAAAAAGGTCAACCTTCAAATAATTATGTTCAGTTCTGCACTCAATACTTAGTTGGGAATCCTTTTGCAGAAATGACTGCTTCAATGCGGTGTGGCATGGAGGCAATCAGTCTGTGGCACTGCTGAGGTGTTACGGAGGCCCAGGATGCTTCGATAGCGGCCTTAAGCTCATCTACAGTGTTGGGTCTGGTGTCTCTCAACTTTCTCTTCACAATATCCCACAGATTCTCTATGGGGTTCAGGTCAGGAGAGTTGACGGGCCAATTGAGCACAGTAATACCATGGTCAGTAAACCATTTAGCAGTGGTTTTGGCACTTTGAGCAGGTGCCAGGTCGTGCTGAAAAATTAAATCTTCATCTCCATAAAGCTTTTCAGCAGATGGAAGCATGAAGTGCTCCAAAATCTCCTGATAGCTAGCTGCATTGACCCTGCCCTTGATAAAACACAGTGGACCAACACCAGCAGCTGACATGGCACCCCAGACATCACTGACTGTGGGTACTTGACACTGGACTTCAGGCATTTTGGCATTTCCTTCTCCCCGGTCGTCCTCCAGACTCTGGCACCTTGATTTCCGAATGACATGCACAATTTGCTTTCATCCGAAAAAAGTACTTTGGACCACTGAGCAGCAGTCCAGTGCTGCTTCTCTGTAGCCCAGGTTAGGCGCTTCTGCCGCTGTTTCTGGTTCAAAAGTGGCTTGACCTGCCTATTTACTCAGAGATTTCTTTCTGTGTCTTACCCTCTTGCTTGAGGGTGTCAATGATGGCCTTCTGGACAGCAGTCAGGTTGGCAGTCTTACCCATGATTGCGGTTTTGAGTAATGAACCAGGCTGGGAGTTTTTAAAAGCCTCAGGAATCTTTTGCAGGTGTTTAGAGTTAATTGGTTGATTCAGATGATTAGGTTAATAGCTCGTTTAGACTACCTGAACATGATATGCTAATTTTTTGAGATGGGAATTTTGGGTTTTCATGAGCTGTATGCCAAAATCATCAGTATTAAAACAATAAAACACCTGAAATATTTCAGTTGGTGTGCAATGAATCTAAAATATATGAAAGTCTAATTTTTATCAGTACATTACAGAAAATAATGAACTTCATCACAATAGGCAATTTTTTGAGAAAGACTAGTATGTGTATGTGTGTGTGTGTGTGTATATATATATATATATATATATATATATATATAAAATTGTCTGTCTGTCTTCCTTTCGGCTTTTCCCTTATACTCGGGAGTCGCCACAGCGAATCATCTGATTCGCACATTTCATTTGGCAGAGGTTTTTACGTCGGATGCCCTTCCTGTCACAACCCTTTTTAGCAAGGGACAGAAACACACTGACGACTTTACAGTCTACTCTTTACGAAAGTCAGCAATGGTTCTTTTACATGCCTCTCCCCATAGACAGTGAGAGACATGGCCCACCTTTGATAACCCAGTTAGCTGCACTGGGGGGGGAGGGGGCAGTGACAACCTTGTGGAGAGTGGGACTCGAATATATATAATATAAAAATAAATGTTTTTTTTTTTTTTTAAAGACCCCTTACTTTTCCCTCCCGGTCTTCCTTTCCTTTCAGCTGTTCCCTGAAACATTTCCCCAAAAGTAAAATCAAGCCAATCAACACAAATGTCAACTTTAGTGCGTGCTACGTTGAACCAATCAACACGAACATAAACAAAAGCCAGGAATGGCTTTAAATTTATGAAGTTAATGAGCAGAGAATACGGTGAAAAATATGCGTCATCACATTCTAATAGGTCCATATCTGGCTCATCACTCCATTCATTCCAAGTATCTTACAGTTTTGCTGTAACAGTTTCTAATGGTTCATCGGTTGTTGGATATTTACCTAGAGAACACAGCAAAATATTTTTCCTGTTTTTTTAAAGCATGGTGGAACAATCAAATGTGTTGTTACTGGTGAACATTATAGACATTCCCCAGTGGCAGGGGGTCTTGAAATACCGTGTAAATTCACTTTTACAGGCAGTGAACCTCATTTTACGGTTACAGAGACTGATTCAATAAAATTGGTAAGTTTGATCTACGATTTTGCTCCCAGTACACATGGGCGGTTATTAGACGCAAGATCAAAAACACTGCGGGCTGGGGGGGCTTATGTCTGCGTTAATTTAACTTACTAACAAGATTTTTTTTTTTTTTTTTTTTTTTTTGAACCTGTACACGAGTGTGTGCACGCATGTTTATGCTGAAGCAGAATTCTGGGTAGATAACAGGAGAATGACAGCTTGTGAACTCTTAGCAAGGTTTTCTCCTGAAAAATAAACACATGGTGTACATGTTCTGTTGTAGCTCACAGTGGGGTGTGTGTGTGTGTGTGTGTGTGTGTGTCTTTTTGTACCCTTTGCAGGCCTCCGAGTCTAAGCGGGAGCAGTTCAGGAGATACCTGGAGAAGGCTGGAGTACTGGACAGTCTGACTAATGGTGTGTGTGTGTGTGTGAGTGAGTGAGAGATGATAATTAGTTAATCATCATATGTCCTGAATGTTACATGTCCAGTGCTAATGCTGTCACCGCACTCACTTCACAGTGCTTGTGGCCTTGTACGAGGAGACGGATAAGCCCAGCAATGCCCTGGAGTATCCTTTACTATACTGTGACACACACGTGTGTGTGTGTTTTTTTTTTTTTTTTTTTTTAATATATATATAGATCTTTTCGGCTTTTCCCTTCAGGGGTCGCCACAACGAATCATTTGCCTCCATCACACCCTATCCTCTGCATCTTCTACTCTTACTCCAACTACCTTCATGTCCTCCTTCACCACATCCATAAACCTTCATCCTCAAAGCAAACACTGCATCTGTAGTGCTCTTTCTTGGCATGAAACCAAACTGTTGTTCACAAATGCTGGCCTCTACCCTTAGTCTAGCTTCCACTATTCCCATAACTTCATCGTATGGTTCGTCAACTTTATCCCTCTGTAGTTGCCACAACTCTGCATGTTTCCCTTGTTCTTAAAAATGGGCACCAGCACACTCCTCCTCCATTCCTCCGGCATCTGCTTACTCGAAGACCTTGTTGAATGTTCTTGTCAGGAAATCTACCGCTACCTCTCCAAGACACTTACATTCCATTCCACTCATCATCTTCCGTTCCCTCCTCACTTCACCCTTACCAATCTTTGCTACTTCCAGGTCCTCAACGGGCACCCCTTCTACTCCTTTTTTTTCCCCCTCTCTCATTTTCCTTATTCATCAGTTCTTCAAAGTACTCTTTCCATCTTCCCAGCACACTTCTGACATCAGTCAATACATTTCCCTCTCTGTCCTTTATCACTCTAACTTGCTGCGCGTCCTTCCCTTCTCGATCTCTCTGCTGTGCCAACCTGTATAAATCATTTTCTGCCTCCTTACTGTCCAACCAAGCATACAAGTCATCATACGCCCTCTGTTTGGCCTTTGACACCGCTACCTTCGCCTTACACTGTGTCTCCCTGTACTCCTGTTTACTCTCTTTGGTCGTCTTAGTGTCCCATGTCTTCTTAGCTAACCTCTTCCTTTGTACACACTCCTGCACTTCTTCATTCCACCACCAGGTCTTATCTACTTTCCTTCCAAAGGACATACCAAGAACTCTCCTACCTGTCTCCCTGATCACATTTGCTGTGGTTGTCCGGTCATCTGGAAGCACTTCCTGACCACCCAAAGCCTGTTTTTAACCCCTCCTTGAAGACAACACAACACACTTCCTTTTTCAGCTTCCACCACTTTGTCTTCTGCTCTGCCTTTGCCTTCTTCACCTTCCTCACCATCAGCATCATCCTGCACACCACCATCCTATGCTGTTTGGCAACACTCTCACCCACTACTACTTTGCAGTCACTGACTTCCTTCAAACTGCATCGTCTACACAAGGTGTGGTCCTACCTCCGCTTTTATAAGTCAATCTATGCTCCTCTTTCTTCTGGAAGAAAGTATTCACCACAGCCATTTCCATCCTTTTTGCAAAATCTACCAACATCTGTCCTTCTGCGTTCCTGTCCTGGATACCAAACCTGCCTATTACTTCCTCGTCCTCTCTATTTCCTACACCAATGAACACTCTTTCACTTCTTGGGGTACTCTGCATCACTTCATCTAACTCGCTCCAGAATCTCTCCTTCTCTTCGAGCTCACATACTGCCTGTGGGGCATAATCACAAACAACATTGAACATCACACTATCAATTTCTAACTTGAGCCTCATCACTCTGTCTGACCCTCTTTTGACTTTTAGAACATTCCTGACAAACCCCTCCTTCAAGATGACTCCAACTCCATTTCTCATCCCATCCACACCATGAATACACAGCCTTCCCTGCATCATGTTAGCCAGCTCTCTACCTTTTTTGTCATAGTTCCAACATTCAAAGTCCTTACTCTCAGTCCTAGACTCATGCCTTTCCTCTTCTCTCTCCACCTACTGACATGCCTCCCACTACTCCTTCTTCGACCAACATTAGTACAATTTCCACCAGCACCTTGTTGGTTAACAGCACTGATGGCGTTTGTTGTTAACCCGGGCCTCGACCGATCCGGTACGGAGGTAATGTTTGTGATTTGCATTATAAAGTTTGACCTTGGTTTTATGTCGGATGCCGTTCCTGACACAACCCTCTGCATTTCTCCGGGCCTGGGGGCCCCCTCCGTGAGGGGGAGGCACCGGTGTTTTTTTTGTTTGTTTTTATATATATATATCATCTTCTTCCGCTTAGTCCAGGGTCGGGTCGCGGGGCAGCAACCTTAGCAAAGAGGTCCAGACGTCCCTCTCCCGAGCCACTTCCTCCAACTCTCCCGGGGGGACACCGAGGCGGTCCCAGACAAGCCGAGAGACATAGGCCCTCCAGCGTGTTCTAGGTCGACCCCAGGGTCTCTTCCCGGTTGGACATGCCCGAAACACCACACCAGGGAGGCGTCCGGGGGGGGGCATTCTAACCAGATGCCCGAGCCACCTCAACTGGCCCCTCTCAATGCGGAGGAGCAGCGGATCTACTCCGAGCTCTCCCCGGATGGCGGAGCTTCTCACCTTATCTCTAAGGGAGAACCCCGCCACTTGGCAAAGGAAGCTCATTTCAGCCGCTTGTATCCGTGATCTTGTTCTTTCGGTCATTACCCAAAGCTTGTGACCATAGGTGAGGGTTGGAATGTAGATCGACTGGTAAATTGAGAGCTTCACCTTGCGGCTGAGCTCCTTCTTCACCACGACGGACCGGTACAGGCACCGCTTAACAGCAGAGGCTGCAGCGATCTGTCTGTCGATCTCTCGCTCCATCCTTCCCTCACTCGTAAACAAGACCCCAAGATACTTAAACTCCTCCACTTGGGGCAGGACCTCATTCCCGACCCAGAGGGTGCATTCCACCATTGTCCGACTGTGAACCATGGCCTCCGCTGCGAATCGCTCCAATGAGAGCTGGAGGGCCCGACTTGATGAAGCCAAAAGGACATCATCATCCGCAAAAAGCAGAGACGATATCCAATGGCCACCAAACCAGAACCCCTCATCGCCTCGACTGCGCCTATAAATTCTGTCCATAAAAATTATGAACAGAATCGGTGACAAAGGACAGCCTTGGCGGACTCCAACTCCCACTGGAAACGAATCCGACCTGCTGTTACCAATACGGACCAAACTCTGGCTCCGGTGATACAGCGACAGAATAGCTCGTAGCAACGGATCCGGAACGCCGTACTCTCTGAGCACGCCCCACAAGATCGTTCGAGGGACACGGTCGAAAGCCTTCTCCAAATCCACAAAACACATGTGGACAGATTGGGCAAACTCCCATGCCCCCTCCAGAATCCTGTGGAGCGTATAGAGGTGGTCAAGAGTGCTGCGCCCAGGACGAAAACCACATTGTTCCTCCTGAATCTGAGGTTCGACTATCGGTCGGATCCTCCTCTCTAGTACCCCTGCCTAGACTTTCCCAGGTAGGCTGAGGAGTGTAATTCCCCGATAATTGGAACACACCCTCCGGTCCCCCTTATTAAAAATTGGGACCACCACCCCAGTTTGCCAATCCAGAGGTACAGCCCCTGATGACCACGCGATGTTGCAGAGACGTGTCAACCAAGACAGTCCTACAACATCCAGAGCCCTGAGATATTCCGGGCGGATATCGTCCAACCCTGGAGCTTGACCACCGAGGAACTTTTTGACAACCTCAGTGACCTCCACTCCAGTGATGGGCGGACCCTCACCCGAACCCCCAGGGTCTTCCTCTTCCACGGAGGGCGTGTTGGTGGGATTGAGGAGGTCCTCAAAGTATTCCCTCCACCTCTCAACAACATCCCCAGTCAAGGTAAGCAGCTCACCACCTCCACTGTAAACGGTGTTCGTGAAGAACTGCTTCCCCCTCCTGAGGCGTCGGATGGTGTTCCAGAACCTTTTTGAGGCCAACCGATAATCACTCTCCAGGCCCTCACCGAACTCCTCCCACGCCCGAGATTTTGCATCTGCGACAGCCTCGGCTGCAGCACGTTTGGCCTGCCGGTACCCGTTTGCTGCCTCAGGAGTCCCACAGGCTAATAAAACCCGATAGGCCTCCTTCTTCAGCTGGACGGCCCCCTTCACCGCAGGTGTCCACCACCGGGTTCGGGGATTACCGCCACGACAAGCACCGACGACCTTACGGCCACAGCTATGGGCTGCCGCCTCATCAATGGAGGCACAAAACATGGCCCATTCGGATTCCATGTCCCCCGCCTCCTCCGGAACGTGGTTGTAGCTCTGCCGGAGGTGGGAGTTAAAGGCCTCTCAGACAGGGGGCTCCGTCAAACGTTCCCAGCAGACCCTGATTACACGCTTGGGCCTGCCAGGTCTGGAAGGCAACCTCCCCCACCACCGAAGCCAACTCACCACCAGGTAGTGATCGGTAGACAGCTCAGCTCCTCTCTTCACCCGAGTGTCCAGAACATATGGTCGCAAGTCCGATGACACGACTACAAAGTCAATCATCGAACTGCGACCTAGGGTGTCCTGGTGCCAAGTGCACTTATGGACACCCTTATGTTCGAACATGGTGTTCATGATAGACAAACTATGACGAGCACAGAAGTCCAACAACGACACACCATTCGGATTCAGACTGGAGAGGCCGTACCTACCGATCACACCCTTCCAGGTCACACTATCGTTGCCCACATGGGCGTTGAAGTCTCATGAACTCCTTTTTGGGCTAGGCCCGGCCAGGCTCCTTGGGCATAAGCCCGACAACCAGGCGCTCGCCTTCGAGCCCCTCACCTGGGCCTGGCTCCAGGAGGGAACCCCGGTGACCCGCGTCCGGGCAAAGGAGACTGCTTCCTGTGTTGTCTCGTGTCATAGGGGTTTGTTTTGTATCGCACTTTGTCTGGACCTTCACCCCGGACCTGTTTGCTATATATATATATATACCCTTAGCCACACACGCACCCTTAATAGCTTCCTTGTTCTTAAGGATGGGAGCAATGGTAGACTTAGCGTACTGGTACTGGGACGCTGAGTCACACAAACGCACACCTCGTTCGTGTTTTTCAATGATCTCCACCTGTGGTGGGTCTTTTTTGGTCCCATAATAGCAAAAGTACACTCAATATGGTCCAAAATGTCTAGCAAACACAAACCACTTCTGCACTCAAAGAAAGGGGGTGACAAATTGTGACGCCATGAGCGTGCGTCAGCTTCTCGTGGCCGCCACCGTGGCGCTGTTCGACTGCGTGGTTTGATTCGTCCGCCGAAAACTAGTTCGTCAGCAGAGACTATATGCTCGCAAATTTAATGTTCTTGAGGCGAAAAGTTCATGAGCTTAAGCGTTCGTCAGCGGAGGTTTTACTGTATATATATATGTGTGTGTGTGTGCGTGTTTTTACTTCCGGTTGATCATTCGCACATGTAATATGATACATGGGGTTTTACTTCGGGGTACCTAACTCTCGGATTGTCTTCATTTTCGGGAGGGGCCAGAACCAAACCCCCGCGGATAACTAGCGCCTACTGTGTGTGTGTGTGTGTGTGTGTGTATTGCCCCTTCAAAACAGAATACATTTAGGATCCTGTAGTCACTTACCCTGCTGATGGGCCGGCTTCCTCATCCATAATAATTCCTGCTTGTTTTCTTTTAAGATGCCATCTCACTTTTACAAAGCTTGCATTCAACACATTTACGGGGACCATGGAGATTAAAATGCTCCCAAACTTTTGAAGATTTCAGGCGAACACTTTTTCCATCCCAGTGTCACTGGTAATCAACTGGGCCATGTTTTAAATGTTTATGAAGATGAAAAAATGTGAGGCACACGTATGACACCTCTGTTGAGCTTCGTACTAAGTAACACTCGTCTGAAGTGGCTGACTTACGCAATAATTGCAAGACTTATCGATAACGAGATTTGTTGTGCACACTTTTAATCGATTTTTATCGATTTGTTGTTGTAGCACACACACATTATAATCTCACAGACATCCTCGTCTCATAGAGGCCGTGATTAGTACGGGGGGGCAGGATCTTGCGTGGCTGTAAAGGCCAATCCTGGAGCGGCCCTGCCTCTTGCAGTTGTCACAGATGTATGTGGATTGGGCAGGCATTGAGGCTGTATGCTTCTTTTTTGCTGCTCTCATTGATGTAGCCTGGATTCTCCTATTCTCAGCTTTCAACTCCCCAGCATTTATCCTATGCTGCCAGGAGTCATGGTTTACAGCAGTGTTGTCCCAGCTGATTTTGTTGATTTTGACTGCTTCCAAGTTTCGCTTAATGATGTATTTGAAGCGCACCAAAGGTCGACCGACTCAATAAGTGCTGTCGTGCAGTTCACCATAGAGAATTTCTAGCGGCAGGCGCTGAGACTCCATGCAGTGCACATAGCCAAGCCAACTGAGATGTCTCTGTATGAGCATGGAGGGTATGTTTATAAGACCAGCATGCTGAAGAACCTCAGGATTTGAGACTTTGTCTTGCCATCTGATATGCAGCCAGTGGCAAAGCAAGTGGAGATGGAACACATTGAGGCATATTTCTTGTCTGGTGTAGGTCGTCCAAGACTCGCTACCATAAAGGAGAGTAGACAGGACATCTTATTCTTCTTTTACTTTCGGCTGCTCCCTTCAGGGGTCGCCACAGCAAATCATCCGCCTCCACCTCACCCTGTCCTCTGCATCTTCTTTTCTGACTCCAACGACCTTCATGTCTTCCTTCACCACATCCATAAATCTCTTCTTCAGTCTTCCTCGAGGCCTTCTGCCTAGTAGTTCCAACCTCAGCATCCTACTGCCAATATACTCACTATCCCTCCTCTGTACATGTCCAAACCATCTCAATCTAGCCTCTCTGACTTTGTCTCCAAAACATCTTACGTGGGCTGTCCCTCTGATATACTCATTTCTGATCCTATCCATCCTCGTTACTCCCAGGGAGAACCTCAACATTTTCATCTCCGCTGCCTCCAGCTCTGCCTCCTGCCTTTTCCTCAGCGCCACTGTTTCTAAGCCATACAACATCGCTGGCCTCACCACCATCTTGTACACTTTTCCCTTCATTCTTGCTGACACTCTCCTATCGCACATCACACTGGACACTTTTCTCCAACCATTCCAGCCTGCCTGCACACGCTTCTTCACCTCTTTTCCACACTCTCCATTGCTCTGGATTGTTGAGCCTAAGTACTTAAAATCCTCCACCTTCGTTATCTCTGCTCCCTGTAACATCACCGTTCCTCCTGGGTCCTTCTCATTCACACACATGTATTCTGATTTTCTGAGGCTAACCTTCATTCCTCTCCTTTCCAGGGCATACCTCCACCTCTCGAGATTTTCCTGCACTTGTTCTCTGCTCTCACGACAGATCACGATGTCATCTGCAAACATCATAGTCCATGGAGATTCTTGTCTCACCTCATCTGTCAGCCTGTCCATCACCATAGCAAACAAGAAGGGGCTCAGAGCTGACCCTTGATGCAGTCCCACCTCCACCTTGAATTGCCGGTCACACCGACAGCACACCTCACCACTGTCTTACATCTCTCATACATGTCCTGCACCACTCTAACATACTTCTCTGCCACTCCAGACTTCCTCATGCAATACCACAGTTCTTCTCTTGGCACCCTGTCATATGCTTTTTCCAGATCCACAAAGGCACAATGCAGCTCCCTCTGACCTTCTCTGTACTTCTCTATTAACATCCTCAAGGCAAACATTGCATCTGTGGTGCTCTTTCTTGGCATGAAACCAAACTGTTGTTCACAAATGCTGACCTCTGCCCTTAGTCTAGCTTCCACTATTCTTTCCCATAACTTCATCGTATGGCTCATCAACTTTATCCCTCTGTAGTTGCTGCAACTCTGCACGTCTCCCTTGTTCTTAAAAATGGGCACCAGCACACTTCTCCTCCACTCCTCCGGCATCTGCTCACTCTCTTCTTCCGTGTTGGATGGTCTTGTCAGAAAATCTACTGCTACCTCTCCTAGACACTTCCATACCTCCACAGGTATATCATCAGGACCAACTGCCTTTCCATTCTTCATCCTCTTCAATGCCCTTCTCACTTCACCCTTACTGATCTTTGCTACATCCTGCTCCTCAATGGTTACCTCTTCTACTCTTTTTTTTTTTCCTCTCTCATTTTCCTCATTCATCAGCTCTTCAAAGTACTCTTTCCATCTTCCCAGCACACTTCTGTCATTAGTCAATAGAGTTTCCTCTCTGTCCTTTATCAATCTAACTTGCTGCACGTCCTTCCCATCTCTATTTCTCTGCTGTGCCAACCTGTATAGATCATTTTCTCCCTCTTTACTATCCAACCTATCATACAAGTCATCATATGCTCTCTGTTTGGCCTTAGCCACTGCTACTTTCGCCTTACGCTGTGTCTCCCTGTACTCCTGTTTACTCTCTTCGGTCCTCTCAATGTCCCACTTCTTCTTGGCTAACCTCTTCCTTTGTACACACTCCTGCACTTCCTCATTCCACCACCAAGTCTCCTTATCTACTTTCCTTCCAGAGGACACACCAAGTACTCTCCTACCTGTGTCCCTGATCACATTTGCTGTGGTTGTCCAGTCATTTGGAAGCACTTCCTGGCCACCCAAAGCCTGTTTCAACTCCTCCTTGAAGACAACACAACACTCTTCCTTTTTCAGCTTCCACCACTTTGTCTTCTGCTCTGCCTTTGCCTTCTTCTCCTTTCTCACCATCAGAGTCATCCTGCACACCACCATCCTATGCTGTTTGGCAACACTCTCACCCACTACTACTTTGCAGTCACTGACTTCCTTCAAATTACATCGCCTACACAAGATGTAGTCTACCTGTGTGCTCCTACCTCCGCTTTTATAAGTCACCCTATGCTCCTGTTTCTTCTTGAAGAAAGTATTCACCACAGCCATTTCCATCCTTTTGCAAAATCTATCAACATCTGTCCTTCATGCTCCTGTTCTCGATACCGAACCTCCCCTCCACTTCCTCCTCCTCTCTGTTGCCTGCACCAACATGTCCATTGAAGTCTGCACCAATGACCACTCTTTCACCTCTGGGGGTACTCTGCATCACTTCATCTAAGTCACTCCAGAATCTCTCCTTCTCTTCTAGCTCACATCCTGCCTGTGGGGCATAAGCACTAACAACATTGAGCATTACACCTTCAATTTCTAACTTGAGACTCATCACTCTGTCTGACACTCTTTTCACTTTTAGAACATTCCTGACAAACTCCTCCTTCAAGATGACTCCGACTCCATTTCTCTTCCCATCCACACCGTGATAAAATAGCTTAAACCCTGCTCCTAAGCTTTTAGCTTTGCTACCTTTCCACCTGGTCTCCTGAACACACAGTATGTCCACTTTCCTCCTCTGCATCATGTCAACCAGCTCTCTACCTTTTCTGTGCATAGTTCCAACATTCAAAGTCCCCACTCTCAGTCCTAGACTCATGCCTTTCCTCTTCTCTCTCTGCCTACGGACACGCCTCCCACCTCTCCTTCTTCGACGTCTTCGACCAACAGTAGTCCAATTTCCATCAGCACCCTGTTGATTGACAGCACTGATGGCGGTCGTTGTTAACCCGGGCCTCGACCGATCCGGTATGGAGGTAATACTTTTGATTTGCATTTTAAAGAGGAGAGTAGACAGGACATAAGCTTGATAAACACATACCTTAGTCCTTTCACCCAGCAGGCTGTTGTTCCTCACTCCACTGCTGACTGGGAAGAGGTCAGAATTGGCCCCACTGAAGCAAACCGTGCCCTGCATATTTTACTGGATGGAGACATTGACTGCAAGGAGTTTGGGAGGTCAACTGATCTTTTGAAGAATCTGGAAAAGTCCACTTCTGTTCACCAAATTGAAGGCTTTAGTCAGGTCCACAAAAACAATGGAAAATGGCTTCTGCTGTTCTTGGCACTTCTCCTGCAACTGATGGAGAGAAATCATATCCACTGTGGATCTCCCAGCTCTGAAGCCACATTGCGACTCAGGATAGATGCGTGAAGAAAGGCTCCGAAGACAGTTGAGAGTGACTCTGGTGAAAATCTTGCTGGCAATGCCCAGCAGGAAGATGCCACAATATTTATTACAATTGCTACAAATCTCTCTTGTTTTTGTACAGGGTGACCAGTCTTTGCATCTCATGTTTTGAGGAATGTGGCCTCGCTCCCAGCATAGACACAGGAGCTCATTAAGTGACTGCAGGATGGTTTGCTTCCCCTGCTTCGGGACTTTTGGTGGAATGCGGTCATTCCCTGGCGCCTTGCCACAGGTGAGAGTCGATGGCATTGCTGAACTCCACCAGTGTGGGCAGATTGTCGAGCTCCTCTATGACTGTTAGGTTGGGCAAAGCATTAAGGACAGTTACCAAGACTATTCTGTGTAGTGTAAAGCTCGGGGTAATGCTTGACCCATCGTTGCAGCTGCATGCTCTGGTCAGTGATGGTTTTGCCAGATTTGGACTTGAGTGGAGCTGTTTTGATGTTGGCGGGGCCGATGGCAGTTTTGTTCACTTCGTACGTTCCATTGGCATAGCTGCAGTCAGCAGCTGACTGGATCTGGGTGCACAGGTTTTGCCAGTACTGTGGGCAGTGTGCTAAGTCTTGCTTCTAGCTGCTTTGAGGGCATTGCTTGTGCTTAGGCAGGAATTCTGCTAGTGGTCCAACATCGCTTTTCTTTTGGCCTCTGTGACTGGCTGAATCTCTACCCAATGTGCCTCAAACCAATCTGCAGTCCGTTCTTTTTTCTGAAGGCAGTTATGGCTAAGTCGTAGATGGCAGTATGAAAGTGTTTCCACGCGGTGTCAGTATATATAATTACACCAACACCTGCGTACCCATGTACACATGTATACATGCAAACACTCACTTATATACTTTATTGACAACTCCACTTTCAAAACCATAATTCCATCCAAGCTGGTCATGAATCTTTTATGATCTGCCCTTCAGTGTCTCCTTTTGCAACTGGATCCTGTACTTCCTCACAGACAGACCACAGGTGATGAGGAAGGGTAATGTTCTCCAGATTGATGCTCAACACTGGTGCCTCCAAGGGTTGTGTGCTCAGCCCCTTGCTTTACACCTTGTTCACCCATGACCGCACTGCCACACACAGCTCCAACACCATCATCAAATTACAGAAGCAAGCCCCGCCATCGGCTGCATTGCAGATTGAAACGAGTCTATTTACAGAGTGGAGGTGAGAGCCCTGACATTATGGTGCCAGGACAACAACCTGCTGCTCAACATCAGCAAGACCAAGGAGCTCACTATGGACGACAGGAGACTATGGGACACACCCCTATCCACATTGAAGGG
This sequence comes from Plotosus lineatus, assembly GCA_024760905.1. Taxonomy (NCBI): domain Eukaryota; kingdom Metazoa; phylum Chordata; class Actinopteri; order Siluriformes; family Plotosidae; genus Plotosus; species Plotosus lineatus. Next base: position 47,494,286 of record CM045742.1, read on the forward strand.
ACAGATGTGGAGAGAATCAGTTTCTTCTGGCTCCTGTCAATTAAAATCACTGAAGATTTGAGCCTGGCATTTCACGTGGGTATGATCACAAAAGCAGCGAGACCGCCTCTTTCGTTTCTTTAGTGTCTGAAGAGGTATTCTCCAGAATACCTGTGGTCACATGCCCAGATACACCACTCTGCTGTAGGCAGTGGTGGTGTAATGGTCAAGGCGATGGGTTACTGCTATGTAAGTCAGAGGTTCAGTCATACTGTCAGCACTGTTGGGCCCTTGATCAAGGCCTTTAACAAATGATAATTGTATGTTGCTCTGGATAAGAGTGTCTGTCAAATGCTGTAAATGTAAACTCTGCGGCTGATGGGAAGAGAAATGGAGTAGGAGTCGTCTTGAAGGAGGGGTTTGTCAGGAATGTTCTAGAAGTGAAAAGAGTGTCAGACAGAGTGATGAGTCTCAAGTTAGAAATTGAAGGTGTAATGTTCAATGTTGTTAGTGCTTATGCCCCACAGGCAGAATGTGAGTCAAAAGAGAAGGAGAGATTCTGGAGTTACTTAGATGAAGTGATGCAGAGTACCCCCAGAGGTGAAAAAGTGGTCATTGGTGCAGACTTCAATGGACATGTTGGTGCAGGCAATAGAGGGGACAAGGAAGTGATGGGCGGGTTTGGTATCCAGGACAGGAACACAGAAGGACAGATGTTGATCGATTTTGCAAAAAGGATGGAAATGGCTGTGGTGAATACTTTCTTCCAGAAGAGAGCGGAGCATAGGGTGACTTATAAAAGCGGAGGTAGGAGCACACAGGTCGACTACATCTTGTGTAGGCGATGTAATTTGAAGGAAGTCAGTGACTGCAAAGTAGTAGTGGGTGAGAGTGTTGCCAAACAGCATAGGATGGTGGTATGCAGGATGATGCTGATGGTGAGGAAGGTGAAGAAGGCAGAGCAGAAGACAAAGTGGTGGAAGCTGAAAAAGGAAGAGTGTCGTTGTCTTCAAGGAGGAGTTGAAACGGGCTTTTGGTGGCCAGGAAGTGCTTCCAGATGACTGGACAACTTCAGCAAATGTGATCAGGGAGACAGGTAGGAGGGTTCTTGGTTGGCACAGTACAGGTTGGTACAGCAGAGAGATAGAGATGGGAAGGACATGCAGCAAGTTAGATTGATAAAGGACAGAGAGGGAAATGTATTGACTGATGACAGAAGTGTGCTGGGAAGATGGAACTTTGAAGAGCTGATGAATGAGGAAAATGAGAGAGAAAAAAAAGAGTATTTGTATCTTTTTTGCACCCCCTACTGATGGTACCTCAAGAGCCTGTAACAGTGAATTTCTCCATTTTGAGATTAATAAAGCTGTATCTTATCTCTTATCTTATCTTATCTTAGAAGAGGTGACCATTGAGGAGCAGGATGTAGCAAAGATTAGTAAGGGTGACGTGAGGAGGGCATTGAAGAGGATGAAGAATGGAAAGGTAGTTGGTCCTGATGATATACCTATGGAGGTATGGAAGTGTCTAGGAGAGGTAGCAGTAGATTTTCTGACAAGAACATTCAACAAGGTCCGAGAGAGTGAGCAGATGCCGGAGGAGTGGAGGAGAAGTGTGCTGATGCCCATTTTTAAGAACAAGGGAGACGTGCAGCGTTGCGGCAACTACAGAGGGATAAAGTTGATGAGCCATACGATGAAGTTATGGGAAAGAATCGTGGAAGCTACACTAAGGGCAGAGGTCAGCATTTGTGAACAACAGTTTGGTTTCATGCCAAGAAAGAGCACCACAGATGCAATGTTTGCTTTGAGGATGTTAATAGAGAAGTACAGAGAAGGTCCGAGGGAGCTACATTGTGCCTTTGTGGATCTGGAAAAAGCATATGACAGGGTGCCAAGAGAAGAACTGTAGTATTGCATGAGGAAGTCTGGAGTGGCAGAGAAGTATGCTTGGGTGGTGCAGGACATGTATGAGAGATGTCAGACAGTGGTGATTTGTGCTGTCGGTGTGAGCGATGAATTCAAGGTGGAGGTCGGACTGCAGGGTCAGCTCTGAGCCCCTTCTTGTTTGCTATGGTGATGGACAGGCTGACAGACGAGGTTAGGCAAGAATCTCCATGGACTATGATGTTTGCAGATGACCTTGTGATCTGTAGTGAGAGCAGAGAACAAGTGGAGGAAAATCTAGAGAGGTGGAGGTATGCCCTGGAAAGGAGAGGAATGAAGGTTAGCCTCAGAAAACCAGAAGACATGTGTGTGAATGAGAAGGACCCAGGAGGAACGGTGATGTTACAGGGAGCAGAGATAACGAAGGTGGAGGATTTTAAGTACTTGGGATCAACAATCCAGAGCAATGGAGAGTGTGGAAAAGAGGTGAAGAAGCGTGTGCAGGCAGGCTGGAATGGTTGGAGAAAAGTGTCCGGTGTGATGTGCGATAGGAGAGTGTCAGCAAGAATGAAAGGAAAAGTGTACAAGACAGTGGTGAGGCCAGCGATGCTGTATGGTTTAGAAACAGTGGCGCTGAGGAAAAGGCAGGAGGCAGAGCTGGAGGTAGCAGAGATGAAAATGCTGAGGTTCTCTCTGGGAGTAACGAGGATGGATAGGATCAGAAATTAGTACATCAGAGGGACAGCCCATGTTAGATGTTTTGGAGACAGTCAAAGAGGCTAGATTGAGATGGTTTGGACATGTACAGAGGAGGGATAGTGAGTAAATTGGCAGTAGGATGCTGAGGTTGGAACTACCAGGCAGAAGTCCTAGAGGAAGACCAAAGAAGAGATTTATGGATGAGCTGAAGGAAGACATGAAGGTCGTTGGAGTCAGAGAAGATGATGTAGAGGACAGGGTGAGATGGAGGCGGATGATTTGCTGTGGCGACCCCTGAAGGGAGCAGCCGAAAGGAAAAGATGATGTTGATTGGTTGCACCAAAACTTTTGAGAGGCTTCATAGCAGAGGGGGTGAATACATATGCACATCCCAATTTTCAGATTCTTATTTTCAAAAGCTCTTTTTGTATATATATTTTTGCTTCACCAACCCCCAGTGCGGCTAACTGGGTTATCAAAGGCGGGCCATGTCTCTCACTGTCTATGGTGAGAGGCATGTAAAAGAACCAGTGCTGACTTTTGTAAAAGAGTAGGCTGCAAAGCCGTCAGCATGTTTCTGTCCCTTGCTAAAAGGGTTGTGACAGGAAGGGCATCCGACGTAAAAACCTATGCCAAATCAAACGCTGTGGCGTTTTTCCCGAGTAAAAGGGAAAAAGCCGAAAGGAAGACAGACATTTTTGCTTCACCAACTTATCATGTTTTTCTGTGATTTAAATATCAAAATGAGCAGCCAGCAGCAAAATTCTGCAGCCAGCCACTAGATTAGATACATTTTGACTTTAGGTTTAAATCCATTACAGTGTGAACCCATTCAGTGTGTGTGTGTGTGTCTGTGTGGTGTGTGTAAAAACCCAGAATACACTTGAGAAATCCTTAATGAGTGTTTTATTAGTTTTGTAAAGCAGCACCTGTGTGCAGCAGAGCAGGACCCCTCCCAGGCCGATATTCTCAGAGTGGAGCTGGAGGAACTACAACAGAAATACGAGCTTCTCCAGGAGGAGAACTGTGAGCTCCGGAAGCGGGTGAGGAACATCATGTACATGCATGTATATTTATGTAACCCCTTTTACTAAAGCCAGGTTTAAATCTCAATACAGATGTGATATGGTCATGGGAATATTAAGCCCCACCCCTTGCATGAATGCTATAGTACTCTTCTGATATGTAAAGTACAGGTTTAGGATTGCTATTAAAAGTTTTGAGTATGAAATTGAGATGGAAGTGTGACTGTCTCTGAGTGAGTACTTTATTTGGGGCACAGCCAAATCCATATACCAGGGTATACATTTTCCCAAAGCCTTTCCACACCCTTTTTGTATACATGCTTCATATTATTTATCTTTATTAGTATGGGGCCCCTTTTATGTTTCAGAATTTATCATACTTACAGGAAGTGATGGATCTGATGTTCTGGAACACTTTGTTAATACTCAGTGATTGGCGACTTTACTGACTCTTCTTATTTTCCTTTCGGCTGTTCCCTTCAGGGGTCACCACAGTGGATCATCTGCCTCCACCTCACCCTATCCTCTGCATCTTCTACTCTTACTCCAACTACCTTCATGTCCTCCTTCACCACATCCATAAATCTTCTATTTGGTCTTTCTCTGGGTCTTCTGCCTGGTAGTTCCAACCTCAGCATCCTACTACCAATATACTCACTATCCCTCCTCTGTACATATCCAAACCATCTCAATCGAGCCTCTCTGACTTTTTCTCTAAAACCTCTTACGTGTGCTGTCCCTCTGATGTACTCATTTCTGATTCTATCTATCCTTGTTACTCCCAAAGAGAACCTCAACATTTTCATCTCTGCTACCTCCAGCTCTGCCTCCTGTCTTTTACTCAGTGCCACTGTTTCTAAACCATAGAACATCGCTGGCCTCATCACGGTCTTGTACACTTTTCCTTTCATTCTTGCCGATACACTCCTATCACATCACAAGGAACACGTTTCTACAACCATTCCAACCTGCCTGCACACGCTTCTTCACCTCTCTTCCACACTCTCCATTGCTCTGGACTGTTGAGCCTAAGTATAGACGCTCCCCGACTTACGGTCATCCGTTTTAGTTTTTTTTGCTTTTATGCCCCCCCCCCCCCCCCAAAAAAAAAAAAAAAAGGTCAACTTTTGAGTTTAGACATACCTACGTTGTACGCTGACATAATTACACTGCGTCCATTGTTTACAAACGTGCCCCTCCTTCTTCCCAGTTCAGTTTTTTTATATATATATATATATATATATAGAGGATTTTCTGAGTAGATCCTTCCGTAGGAGAGTGCTCAATACTTTTTGGTAGAGCAAATAAACAAAATATATATATATATATATATATATATATATATATATATATATATATATATATATACACACACACACACACAGATGAATTAACTATCTGCTCAGATTGGCACAATTTACCATGCATACTCAGTTAAGCAAAGAGAGTTGTGAAATGAATGAAAACCCAAGAAAGAGAACTCTCATCTATGCTGATTCACACCAGTGCAGGCTGAGTACTAAACGAGTTAAGTGCACAAGAGCGCCGTTGAAAAGACCGGAAGTTTGTATAACCCGCGCTTTGTTTCAAGCAAGTAAACTACTTTCAGCAAGTGTACTACCTTTGGTATTGAGCACCTGACATTGTAAGCGTTCATTGGCTGTTTCAAGCTTCATGTAAAGTGAGTCGGCTCAGCTTCATGTCATGTGACCATCCGTCGACCATTTGAACCATTTACAAGCAGAAAAATCGCATCAGAGAGAATGTTAAAGGTTATATTTGATACTGTATTTGATATTTGATGAGTGAATTTGATTAAAATTAATCAATTTGAAATTATTTTGCTTGAATATAATTTATTTGAAATTAATGTTGATATTTGATATATTTGAAATTATTTTACAATGTTATGTTTATAATAATTAATTTAGGGATGTTTTATGAGATACGGTAATGGTATTTATGGACTTTCAAGGTGAAGATCATCTCCCACCCACCAAGGAGCTTTTTGACTACCTCAGTGACTTCAGCTCCAGTGATGGATAGATCTCCGCCCAAACCCCCAGGGTCTTCCTCCTTCAGGGAGGACATGTTGGTGGGATTGAGGAGGTCCTCAAAATATTCCCTCCACCTCCCAACGACATCCCCAGTTGTGAGGTGAGCAGCAATCCACTTCCACTGTGAACAGTGTTTGTGGAGAACTGCTTCCCTCTCCTTGAGGCGTCGGATGGTGGTCCAGAACCTTTTTGAGGCCAACCGATAATCATTTTCCAAGTCCTCACCAAACTCCTCCCACACCTGAGATTTTGCATTGGCGACAACTTGCAAGCATGTTTGGCCTACCGGTACCTGTCTGTTGCCTCGGGAGTCCCACAGGCCAGTAAAACCCGATAGGCCTAGCTTTTCAGCTAGATGGCCCCTTCACTATAGGTGTCCACCACCGGGTTCAGGGGTTACCGCCACAAGCACCAACAACCTTCCGGCTACAGCTCTGTACTGCCACCTCAGCAATTGAGCAACGAAACATGGCCCTTTTGAAGCTCTGCAAAAGGTGGGAGTTAAAGGCCCTTCTGACAGGAGACTGCCAAACATTCACAGGAAACCCTAACTACACGCTTCTGCCTGCCAGGTCTGGAGGGTAGTGTCCCCGGTCATTGGAGCCAGCTCACCACCAGGTGGTGATCGGTAGACAGCTCAGCTCCCCTCTACACCCGTGTCTGGTGACACGACTACAAAGTCGTCGTCATAGGGGTCTTCTGAACTACTAAGATATTGGTGAAAAATAGTCTCGTTTATGCAGTCCTGTTTCCTGATGAAATCTGCCATCTTCAGAAGTTTTCTGATGACTCTGATGTGGTCTGAAATATTGGTGGAAGTGAGGAGACAGAATATCAGGCTGCTGTGGATTCCTTCGTCACATGGTGTGAGCAGAATCAGGTGCAGCTTAATGTGATAAAGAACAAGGAACTAAGTAAACTCTGGGTTTTAGGATCCAAAACACCAGCAACCTCTATTTCCATAAAGGGTGTCAATGTGGAAATGGAGGTAAATAAATACCTTGGAGTTCATTTTGACAAACTGGACCAGGTTAAGAACAGTACTGTACCTCACTGTCCAAGAAGGGCCTGAGCTGCCTCTATTTATTTTTTTGAGGAAGTTAAGGTGGTTTAACATATCCGACACTACTCAGGATGTGCTCCGAGTCTGTTGTGGCCAGCATCTTCGTCTATGCTGTTGCTTGCTGGGGCAGCAAGCTGAGGGTCACAGATGCTAACAGACAGAATGAATCAATGCGTGAGGTCGGTGTTGTTGTGGGGATGGAACTGGACTCTTAACGGTGGTGTGTAGAGGAGAATGCTGTGCAAAATAAAGAGGATATTGCACAATACCTCCCACGCACTTCACAACCTGGTGATCAGTCATAGGAGCCGTTCAGTGTGAGCCCGATACCACCGAAATACACCACTGAACCACACATGAAATCATTCATACCTGTGAACATTAAACTTTACACATTCGTCCATATAGAACCAACATCCACTGTTATAAATTTACATTCTACTATTTATCATATAGATAATACTATCCCTCACTGGCTCATTAATTCTCCATCTGGTTAAATACATATTACTCTTTATTTTTTTTATTTTTATTTTGTGTGTATGCATCGATTGATTAAGAATTTCTTTATTTGATTCTTTATATGGATCAACTTTTTGAAGATTTTCCTATAGGATCAGTAAAGTATTCTGAATTATGTTTGTGTTTTTCCTGTAGCTGCTGCAGTATGAACCTCCTCTTGAAGATGCAGGAACACAGTGACTCTCCCCATAATTGTTGTTGTTACAAAGATTAAGTATAATGTTTTTCTTCTATTATTTTGTTAGTGGATGATGATTCCACCAATGAGAGTTTTGGTTTAATTTAGTGAATAAACACAATGCACTTTTTCTGCATACGTGTGTGTGAGGTAAATATGGTGAGTTGTTTTGTTGATTCTGCTCACAGGTACCACACACGCTCACTGACACATGCGCGCTCCATTGCATGCTGACGTCCCTGCCCCAAACTCACTCTGGCGATGCTCACTTCGACATGCTCTGACTCGCGCATATTCCCAGCGCATGCTCACTCTAACGAACACTGACACACACACTCTGACAGGCGTTCATTTCAGCGTGCACCAATACACTGAGGCAAACTCATTCATGACACATGCGCAACTGCTGCACTCTAACTCTGATGCAGTTGCCTCTGGATGTTCATTCTGACGTGCACGTGAAAACATGCATACTTTGATGCACAGTGATACGCATGCTCACTTCTAATGCAAACTCACTTCAACACGCATTCACTCCAATGCACACAATCCCACACACGCTCATTGTGAAGCAAGTTAACACGTGCATGTCTGTCGAATGCTGACACACTACCGACGCGCAATTACTTCGATGCACGTTGACAAGGACACTCCTGACACATGCTTACTCCAACAGATGCAGATATGATCCCTCGATGCACACTGACATGCGAACACCTGTCTCATGTTCATTCAGACACATGCTTACTCCCGTGTGTGCTGACACGCGCAGGCCTGCCACACGCTCACTGACATGCACATGACCATTACTCCCAAAGCACGCTCACTCCAACACACACTGACATTTGCACACACCTTGCATAGCCAGTCCAACGCACACTCACATGCTCACTCTTGATGAGTGCTGATATGTGCATTCCCAATGCGCACTCACTTTGATGCACACTCACTCCGACTCCTTATGCACGCTCATGCAGATGCATGCTGACACACACACTGATCACATGCTCACTAAGACGCATGCTTACTAGGGTTATGACTAATATTAGCTTTCTAAGCCTGTAGTTTTAAATGATGAACTTTAGCCTAAAACTCACAAAAATAACCTTTTCTTGTTCCTACATTGAAAAAAACCTCCCGCGCCTGAAGTAATTTACTATTTAAACAACGAAAAATGATGCCCGCAAACCCCAAAAAAGCATGACTAAAATAGCAAATTAGATCATCGAATTGTCTCTAAACCAAATTTATCATTAAAAGTAACCAGTATATTGTCAGATAAAGTTAGAAATAATATATTATTATTAAAGATCTGCAGCAAAAGGGTCAAATTTCTGAATTAGTGTTGATAAATGTACAGTTCAGATATTTGTCAGTTTTGCAGTTGGCGTGGATCTGCTCCATCAGCTTTACACCTCTTTCAGCCACTATGTGGCACATCAAGCAGTGAAGGTTCCTTCACCCAATGAGTGGTGAAACATTTCACAGCTTTGGAGCATTTAAGTTGTGAGACAGCCGAGAACAGGTCATTGTAAACATTCTGCGAATAGTACTGATTAGAAAACCTGACCTGTGTCCATGTGGTTGCAATGAAAGTGCAAGTGAGTTTCAAGTTATGTCTCCACTCGGGAAGGAGGAAAAACACAATTAATCCAAAAGTTCCTCTCTAATTCCATCTAGTACTGTGAAGTGAAGGCAGTTTGCACCATTTAATTTGAGGCCATTTTTCTTCTTTTTGGTAAAACTTGTATGCTTCACAGAGTTCAAAGAGGAATTTGAAATCATCCCTCCAGCTAGGATTCTTGCTCTTGGGCATGATTGTTGTACCAGAATATGCCTTTTGAAGATCATCATAATCTGCCAAAGTCTCATTGATGAACTTGTAGTTTATATCAGGCGAACGAGATTCTGTTGGAAAATAGAAGTCCAGAACAGAAGTACCAGATAATAATTGTTATAATTATTATTAATTTGATAAAAAGTGAGATGATGTTGGGTGCGGGAGGTTTTTGCATTACCCAATAAAAATAATTTCCAAAAATTAATATATGAATAAAAGTTCATCAAATGCAACATCGTGAAAGTAGAAATTTTGAAACAAATTTCACAGTCATAACCCTGATGCTTACTCCCATGCACACTTCCATTGCATGCACACTCCCGCACACACTCACTGTAATGCACGTCAACGCATGCATATCTCATGCATGCTCACTCCACTGCGCACTCATTCCAACGCACACTTACGCCATCACACACTCCCATGCCCGGCACTGACACACACTGACACACCCAGTTCTGATGCATGCACACCCATACTCGCACGCTGCATGCTCACTCTGACATGCACTCCCGGTGTCGGCTTTGGTGCATCAGACATGCGCGCACATGCACTTGCAACATGTTAGCACATGCAGGTCTGACAAATGCTCACCCTGATTCACACTGACACGCACTCCAAACACATTCAGCCCCCAGGTCTGGCTCCAGGGGAGGGAGCCCAGTAACCCATGTCCGGGCACGGGAAACTGCCCTTGTTTTTTGTTTTTATCGTAGAGGTCTTTTGAACCGCACTTCGTCTGGACCTTCACTCAGGACCTGTTTGCCTTGGATGATCCTCCCAGACACACAAACCCCTCCACCATGATAAGGTGGCAATTCAAGGAGGGGGAATTTGTGATTTTGTAATGCAAACAAGCAAGTACCCTCACCTCTCCCTCCATTACTGCCTCAATGCTGTTTTCCTGTACGCATGCACAGTGGCATTGATTCTTCAGGCATATTCATGAGGAAAACGGATGTCGACAGCTAAAATTAAATAATACCAGGTGGATTCCATCGTAAATAATAATATACATTTACAGAATTAGGCAGACACTTCTATCCAAAGCAACTTACAAGTACCCTTTTTTGTACAACTTTGTAACTGAGGGTTAATGGCCTTGAACAAGGGCCAAACAGTGGTGATAAGTGAGGCTTGAACCACTGACCTGCAGATCAATATCCCATTGTCTTAACTATTCCACCAATCAGCAACAAATTTAAATTTTAAATGTATTAAAAGTTTCTCAATTCAAAATCATCTATTTCAGAACAATTAAAGTATTGCTTGGACACATCATGTATAACTTTAGTTGTTGCTAAGAGGTTGTAAATGGAGATGGTCATGGTAATGTCTTACAGGAATTGTGCAATCCAATAATAATAATATTTAATCGGTTAAATATGCAGGACTTCGTTTTAATGTCAGCCTTCCTGTAGTGTTTCATAGCATCCCAACTGGTGGGTGTGTGGGTGGGATTTTGCAACAAAACATTTTAAAATCACGTGTAACTTTTTCTTTTTGCTTCCCTGCTCAATACAACCAGTTAAAACACTACAGTGTGGACCATACATGGGAATGATGGAGTTAAAAAGACACCACATTATAAACAGGATCTTGTATCTATAGAGTTTTACATGCATAATGCTTTATTTGTTATTTATTTGTGGTCAGGCCAAGTATGAATGTGAACACTGCTTAATGCCATGTTCAGATCTGTAAGTCTGTGGCTCTCCTGCTGCTCACAGAGCTGACCAATGAGGTGTGATGGTTCGGGGAGAAGGTGGGGCTCGGGCGTGAATCAGAGCTTACATCAGACACTGACCCTGATGTAGATGTCAATTTGCTGTGCTTTGCTGTAAAAGTGCACTGCTGCACTTTGGTAGTGCATGTGCAGGACTCCACATTCCCTTCCATTTCTGTGCTGCTGACATGCTGCAGTTTCCAGACTGCACCACTGGGACAGGAAGTGGAGCTAGTAGGAGTAAATGTTGGGTATGTGGTGATGGCTGTCTTTAGAATGTTAAATTTTCGAGGTGAGTGGGGGCAGTTGCAGCTGCTTTTGTGTCCCATCACGTTTGGAGCCCTGTCTTTGCCCTCATTCTGCCCTTCCACATCTCTTTTACCCCCACATTGAAGGAAAGTGGATGAAGATGGAACGACATGGGGAAAAGAAGGACCATTCACTTGTTTTTTTTCCAACAAGAGCATGAATCCTCCAGTTGGAGCTGTGGGAATGGTGGCTTTTTGTCCTGGCTGCGTCACAAAATTCTTTTTCAATTCGGTTCCGTAGTAATCCTCCAGATCGTCTTTAACATGTGTGGAATAATTCAGAATTCCTCGTTTCACCTTCCGGTATCCCAAATGTATTATTTCCAGCAGGCTGAGAAGCAGCGAAACTGCCGCAATGACCTGCATAAACACCATGAACATGCTTTTTTCTGTAGGCCGTGACACAAAACAGTCTACTGAGTTTGGGCACGGCTCGTTTTCACACCTGTACATCGGCTCGAGATGGTTCCCATAGAGCAGGTACTGACCCAGCATGAAGCCCACTTCCACTGAAGATCGGGTGACAATATGAGCGATGTACGTGCACAGTAATGAGCCCCTTAGTGGTGCTTTGTTTAATTTCCCTTGCTCAAGCTGCCGCAATTCCCGCTCTACACATCGACGGGCTTCCATCGGGTCTGATTCCAAAGCCTCAAGCTCACGTCTCAGTGCCACTTTCCTGCAGTGCCGCTGCTTCTCCAGCGCACGCAGTCTGTATATTGCATGTCCCATGTACACTAGTGATGGTGCAGAGACAAAGATTACCTGACAAAAGAGATATGTTTATGAATAAATAAGTTTTGAACCCTTTTTAAAATGGCAGAATATAAGAACTCACAATACAGTTCTTTCCGTATCAAGTTGTAAATGTTCTTTTTGATTGTGTGATCTGATCTGCGGTGCTGACCTGCAGCACCCAGTAGCGGATAAGGGAAATGGGGAAGGCGCAGTCATAGCAGACGTTTCTACAGCCAGGCTGCTGTGTGTTACAGATGAAGTCGATCTGTTATAAAAATAAACAACTATAAATTGTGTGTCATATTTACTTTTTTTAATACTGTTGAACTATTAAATGTTTTGAAGTGGACCTGCTCATCATTCCACACATCTTCAGCTGCCACTCCGAGAACCAGCATGCGGAAGATGAAGAGGACGGTGAGCCAAATCTTCCCCACCATGGTGGAGTGGATATGAACCTCCTCTAGGATTCCTCCCAGAAAATGCCAGTCCCCCATTTTCTACTACAGAGAGAGATGCTCATGCAATGTCTGCAAAACAGAATAATTATTCCAGTCCTGTATTCTATGTATTACACATCTCCATGTTAGAGACTAACCTTTGCTGACTTTCATAAAGAGTAGCTGCATAGCCCTCAGCATGTTTCTGCCCTGCGATGGCCTGGCGAGCTGTCCAGGGTGTACTTTGCCCTCACCCAGAGTTGGCTGAGATGGGCACCAGCCTCCCCATGACCCTAATTAGGATTAAGCGGTTCAGAAAATGAATGAACGTTAGAAACTGATAACAGACTTTTTTATTACAGGCAAACAGAACTAATGAATATAAGTGAGGAAAATAAAAACTTGAACATGTTGACTAACGAACAGCCAAATTACCACATCTTAAGTACAATGTCTGTAGTGTGGGTTAAATGGGTGTTGTGATGTGCAAAGTGTGGTAGTTGTGGTCGTAGTAGTAGTGCTTGTCACCTCTCGCTTTCAACTAACACCGCTGGATAGCAGCTTGCCTGTGAAAAGGGGAGCCGAGTGAGTAAGTCTCTCCCTGCCAGTACATAGCCTCTCCACCATCAAGCCCCATGTAGTGCCTCCTCGCGGCGACACATGGTAACTGAGTACCTTGCAGACTCAGGCTGAACAACAGGGGACTCGGAGGAGGTTTGGCCCCCAGACATGCGGCATGCAGGCCCACCGGTGTGTGGATATGCCCTGATGCCCATGACCCAAACCCACAACTATGGGTTAAATAGTCCCACTGCCTTGTGGATTCCCTTGGTTGGGAGAAGGCTAAGGAGTAAACCCTACAGAAATCCGGAGTGGAGCCCCTAAGGCAGTTGGTCTGAGGATTCCCCTACCTTCTGGCAACTCCTGCAGCTGCACTGGTACCAAATTGTACTGGATCTTCCTTTCCTTTAGATGCTATCAGCAAGGCCGAGAGGGGTGACTTGACGTCTGGGCAGCCCAAGTTATCCATAGTTCCCGCCCAGGCTCAGAGCACACTGGAGAGGACACTCCAGCGTTGATGCAAGACTTCGGCACAACACGGGAAATAGCAGTTACCAGTTAAAAGCTCATTCCGATTGGCATAGGATACGGGTGCCTGGGGCTACTTCCAACAGTGGGAGAGACCATCGTGTCTCACTGGACAGCTACCGCCTGCTCCAAGCTGGGCAGCCCCCAGCCAGTAAGGTGCTGTCCCGCCATAGCTCGCCTGCCTTGTTGGGTGCGCAGGGCTTAGGGACTGACCATCCCAACAAGCAAGCTGTAAATTCTGCACCAGGCAGACAAAAACGGATAAATACGAAGACTTCAGCTCTTCGAATAGCGAACTGGAACGTACGGACTATGTGTCCTGGACTGACAAGTGATCTTCAGCAAATTGACGATGCCCGCAAGACTGCAGTCATCGACCATGAACTGACACGTCTGAATATCGACATTGCTTGTCTACAGGAAACACACCTGGCTGACAGTGGTACTATCAAAGAGGCCAACTACACCATCTACTGGCAGGGCCTGCCACAAGACGACCCGAGACTGCATGGTGTAGGTTTCGTTGTGAAGAACTCGCTGACTACGGCTATTGAACCTCCTACCAGTGGATCAGAGAGAATCCTCGCTTTACGCCTCTCTACAACTGCAGGCTTTGTAAACCTCCTCAGCATCTATGCACCAACATTCAGTTCCACCCCAGAGGCCAAGAACCAGTTTTACGAGGCTCTGGATGATGCAATTTCCAGGATCCCCAGCACTGAAGGACTTTACCTACTAGGAGACTTCAATGCTAGAGTGGGCGCCAACTGTGACACCTGGCCTTCCTGCCTTGGTCACCACGGCATAGGCAGGATGAATGAGAATGGACAGAGGTTGTTGGAACTGTGCTGCCATCATGGCCTGTGTGTAACAAATACATACTTCAAGTGCAAAGACCGTCACAAAGTATCCTGGAGACACCCCAGATCTTGCCACTGGCACCAGCTAGACCTTATCCTCACCAGGCGCACAGATCTGAGCAGCGTTCTCCACACTAAAAGTTGCCATAGCGCAGACTGCGACACAGACCACACCCTCATTGGAAGCAGGATAAGGCTGACAACAAAGAGGATCCATCACTCCAAAACTAAAGGCCTCCCACGCATCAACACCTGCTCATCAAGGGATCCCCAGCAAATCCAACTGTTTCATGACACAGTCAAGGAGAAGTTGGCTTCGCAGACTCCTGGCAAAGACATCAACAGCAAGTGGATCTTCCTGAGAGATACTATCGACACAACAGCCCTCACTGCATTTGGGAAAAAGGAGCGTCGGAGTGTAGACTGGTACGAGGCTCACTGGGAGGAGATGCAGCCTGTGACAAAAGCCAAGAGGGAAGCCCTCCTAGCATACAAGCAAAACCCCAGCACCAGTGCTCGGGACACCCTCAAAGCGGCACGAAACAAGGCCCAGCAGACAGCCCGCCGCTATGCAAACGACTTCTGGCTGAACCTCTGCAGCAAGATCCAGATGGCAGCTGACACTGGCAACGCAATGGCCATGTACAATGGCATCAAGACAGCTACTGGCCCAACCACAATTTAGACTGCACCCCTCAAGACCAAGACCGGGGAGGTGATCACCGACCAAGGCAAGCAGCTTGAACGCTGGGTGGAACATAACCTGGAGCTGTACGCAACCAAGAATGTGGTGACCGATGCAGCATTAAATGCCCTGCCAAACTTACCTGTCATGGAGGATCTGGCTTACCTCCCTTCAGTGGACAAACTGGGAAAAGCCATTGATTGTCTGGCCTGTGGAAAAGCCCCTGGAAAGGATGGTATCCCCCCTGAAGTCTTGACGAGTGGCAAGCCAGCACTCCTGCAGCAGCTCCATGAGCCGCAGTGCTTATGCTGGAAGGAAGGGTTCATTCCCCAGGACATGCAAACATTGTAACCCTCTACAAAAACAAGGGCGACCGCAGTGACTGTAACAGCTTCCATGGCATCTCCCTCCTTAGTGTCATAGGGAAAGTCTTTGCTCATGTTGTCCTTACTTGCCTTCAGATTCTTGCTTCCCGGGTATACCCAGAATCGCAGTGTGGTTTCAGGGCAGGCCGATCCACAGTCGATATGATCTTCTCACTTCGTCAACTGCAAGATAAGTGTCGGGAGCAGCAGAAGCCCCTGTACATTGCCTTCATAGACCTGACTAAAGCATTCGACCTGGTCAGCAGAAGCGGACTCTTCAGCCTCCTGCGGAAGATTGGATGTCCTCAAAGGTCACTCCAAATTGTGACCTCCTTTCACGAGGACATGCACTGCACAGTCTGCTTCAATGGTGGGACTTCTGAAGCCTTCCCAGTGAGCAGTGGTGTGAAGAAAGGCTGCGTCCTAACTCCGACACTCTTTGGCATATTCTTCTCGATGCTTCTTCAGTATGCCTTCTCTGACAGTGAAGAAGGGATCCATATCCACACCAGATCAGATGGAAAATTGTTTAACATAGTTTGACTGCACGCTAAGACGAAGGTGAGGCAGGTCCTCATCCGCGAGATGCTGTTCGTGGATGACGCTGCACTGACATCCCACACTGAGGCTGGTCTTCAAGAGCGAGTCAATCGCCTGTCCCATGCCTGTAATGAATTCGGACTGACCATCAGCCTGAAGAAGACAAACATCCTGGCCCAGGGCACAAACACAGTCCCAAACATCAACATAAATAACACGCAGCTTGAGGTTGTGGACTCCTTCACCTACCTGGGATCCACTATCACCAACACTCTCTCTCTTGACACGGAGATCACATGCAGAATCGGGAAAGCCGCCACAGTGATGTCCAAACTGAACAAGCGTGTATGGAGTAACACCCAGCTAACGGAGAACACCAAGCTATGTGTCTACCAGGCCTGTGTACTCAGCACACTCCTTTATGGCAGTACGCTGGTCAGGAAAAGCGGCTCAACAGCTTCCACCTCCGCTGTCTCAGGCGTCTGCTCCATATAAAATGGCAAGACAAAGTAACCAACAATGAGGTGCTACAGCGTGCTGGCATGCCAAGTCTGCTCACACTGCATAGCCAGAGACGACTTAGGTGGTTGTGTCACGTACGGCGAATGGACGAGGGGCGCGTCCCTAAAGAGATGTTGTATGGAGAGCTGAGTGAGGGCTCTCGCCGCACAGGAAGACCACAGCTTTGGTACAAGGACGTGTGCAAGCGGGACATGAAATTATCTGGCATCGACATCAACACCTGGGAAGGCACTGCTGAAACACACTAGCTCTGGAAGACAACTGTCAACGAGGGGGTCAACAAAGCTGAAAGCAACAGAATAAACAAGCTAGCTGAGAAAAGAGCAAAGAGGAAAGAAAGGACAGCCCCCATGGCACCTCAAAGCCCTTTTGTATGCAGTAATTGTTTAAGAAACTGTCACTCTAGGGTGGGCCTTTACAGTCACTCCCGCAAATGCCTACCATAGCGCTACACCATCATCTCTTGAGACGTACGGCTGCCGCCGACGACGACGAATGTCTGTAGAAAACCCAGATATTTGAAGCATCCCAATATTAATCTAGTGATAAGATAAGATAAGATAAGATACAGCTTTATTAATCTCACAATGGAGAAATTCACTGTTACAGGCTCTTGAGGTACCATCAGTAGGGGGTGCAAAAATAGATACATATACATACATACACACATACATATATAATATAAGTAAATAAATAAATAGATACATAAATAGTATCAATTAATAAACAATAAAAGAAAAGAAGGGAACGGCTATAGACTGGCCTATATTAAAGTGTAATGTATCTGAGTGCAGAGTAGATGGGTTGGTATGGCTCATAGTCAGTGGGGTAGATGTGGCTGATTAAAGTGCGTGGGGTTTTTATTGCACATAACCGGTATTTTCACAGACAGTTACAAAGTGGCGTTGTACAGTCTGACAGCGGTGGGAATGAACGACCTGCGGTAGCGCTCCTTCCTGCACTGAGGATGTCTCAGTCGTCCACTGAAGGAGCTACTCAGCTTCTCTACAGTCTGGTGAAGTGGGTGAGAGCTGTTGTCCATGATGGATGTGAGCTTTGCTACCATCCTCCTCTCACTCACCTCCTCCACAGAGTCCAGTGGGCAGCCGAGGACAGAGCTGGCCCTCCTGACCAGCTTGTTCAGTCTTTTTCTGTCCCGCTCTGTGCTGCCCGGGGCCCAGCAGATGGCAGCGTAGAGGATTGCAGAGGCTACCACAGAGTCATAAAATGTCCTGAGCAGAGGTCTGCATACTCCGAAGGACCTGAGACTCCTCAGAAGGTGGAGGCGACTCTGGCCCTTCTTGTACAGGGCGTTGGTGTTGTGGGACCAGTCCAGTTTATTATTAAGGTGAACACCCAGGTATTTGAAACTGTTCACTATCTCAATGTTCTGTCCCTGGACATTCACTAGTGAGTGTGTGTGTGTGTGTGTTAGTGTGCTTCTTTTGAAGTCGACCACCATCTCCTTCGTCTTCCTGGTGTTCAAGCACAAGTGGTTGCGCTCACACCAGTCCACGAAGTCAACGATGACCGACCGGTACTCCGGCACGCTTGCTGTAGAGATGACAGTAGACAACATTCGATGTCTCCGTTGGCAGCCTGCTTCAAGGCGCAAGCGGCGGTCATCCTCAAAGGCTACAGCTGTGCGTTGGGTCAAGGAGCACCAGAGGTGTCTGTCATTAGCTGTCAGCTCGAGTTGGCCAGGCTTGATATCTGCCCATTTGAGGTTTGCCTTGAGGTTTTCCTTGTATCTCTTCTTTGGTCAACCTTAGTTGTGCTTTCCTTTAACCAGTTCTCCATAGAAGAGTTGGTGTGGGATTCTGGACTTCTCCATACTGATGGCATGTCCTGTCCACCGAAGTTGGGTTTTGATGAGCTTGGCTTTGATGTTGGTGGTGTTGGCTCTGTCTAACACTTCCTGGTTTGTAACACAGGCTTGCTACCGTATCTTCATGATGGAGCGGTTGGAGCGTTGGTGAAACTGCTCAAGCTTTTTGCTGTGTCTTCGGTACACAGTCCATGTCTTGCAACCATACAACAAGGACAGTATGACCACAGCATTGTAGACCTTGAGTTTTGTTGTGAGACGCATGCTTCTGTGCTTCAAGACTTTGGTGTGAAGTCTGCCTAATGCCTGACTAGCTTTCTCAATCCTGGCTGAGATTTCTCTATCAAGAGAACCATCACTGGAAATAGTGCTGCCCAAGTACTTTAATGAATGTACATTTTTCAACTGTGTGCCATCGATAGTGATGCATGGTGTCTGGATGGTCCTATTTTGTGCTGGCTGTACGAGTACTACAGTTTTTTCAAGACTTATTGGATTAGTATACTACACAAGCAGTCCAGGGTGTATTCTGCCCTCACCCAGAGTCGACTGAGATGGGCACCAGCCTCTCCGCGACCCTAATTAAGATTAAGTGTTTCAGAAAATGAATGAATAATCTAGAATAAATAAAACACCTGTTTAGTTAGTATTAGCTTAGCAAGAGCCACAACAGCTTTTTTTGTAGTAATGTAGCTAATAATAATAATAATAATAATAATGGATTTGTAAAGCGCCTGTTTCCAAAACAATTTGCTCAATGGTGCTGAAGAGAAGGGAAAAGTATGAGAGTCTACGAGAGGGAAAGTATGAACATGTGTGTTTTGAGGGCTTTCTTGAACAAGTCTATACAGGAGATTTCCCTGAGGGAGATAGGGAGGCTGTTCCAGAGTAGTGGAGCTGCAGCTGAGAAGGCTCTGTCGCACATACTGGTCCTGGTGGTGGGCTGGGACAAGAGAAGAGAATTGCTGGAGCGGAGAGATCTGCTGGGGGAGTAGAGATGTACGTGGTTCTTCAGATAAGCAGGGAAGTCACTATCATAAATGCAGCTGTTGTTCAGAAGAAGAAGCTTGATGTTTAACCTGTAGGAGACAGAAAGCCAATGAAGCTGCTGAAGTATGGTACCGATGCTCTCCTACTGTAGAACACGGCAACAACTTGGGCAGCAGAATTTTGAATTCTTTGGAGTTTAGAGAGTAGTTGTCCATGAATGTTGAAGTAGAGTGAGTCGCAGTAATCCAGTTTGGAGAGAACAAGACTTGACATGAGCAGCTGAGTGGTATCATGGTTCAAGAGATGATGTATTTGGCTAATGTTGTAAATATGGAAATAGCAAGATTTGGAAAGAGCACAGATTTGTTGTTGAAGAGACATCGTGTTGTTGAAGAGCACGCCAAGATTTCTCATTGTTTCTGTTGATTCAATGATGTCTTCACCAATTTCAGTGGAAAGATCTGGTGGCAGTATGAGGAGTTGTTGTCTTGATCCAGTGGTTAAAAACTCTGTCTTGCTATCATTTAATTTAAGATAGTTGGATGTCATCCATGTCCTTAGTTCTGCAATACAGTCTTGGATCTTGAAAGTGCAGTTTACAACAGATCTTGGTTCAACAGATAGGTAAAGCTGCTTATTTATCATCAGCATAAAGGTGGAAGTTCAAGGAATGTTTCCTGACGATATCCCCAATCGGCAGTATGTACATGCTGAACAGCAATGGTCTGAGGACTGAGCCCTGAGGTACTCCACAACGAAGCTGTGTGGAATGTGAGAGGACAGTCAATATTGACTGTTTGAAACCTGTCAGAAAGATATGATTTCAGCCAGCTTAGAGCTGTACCTCTGATCCCTATCCTGGTGTGGAGGCGCTTGATGAGGATGTCATGCTTGATTGTGTCGAACGCGTGTGATAGATCGAGTAAAACAACAAGTATCACCTTGTGACTGTCCATGGCTGTTATATCATTGTGAACTTTGACTAGCGCTGTCTCCGTGCTGTGTTTTGGTTGGTAGGCAGACTGGAATATTTCAAAGAGTTCGTTTCTTTTCAGATGGTCAGTTAGTCTTTGGGCAACAATCCTCGCCAAATATTTAGAAACAAATGATACATATGGCCTAAATTATAGATGGCCTATAATTTTTTTAAGTCTTCGGGGTCCAATGATGGTTTCTTAAGTAGAGGTGTAATGATTGCCTGTTTGTAAGCACTTGAGACCTCTCCACTGTTGAAGGAGGTATTGAATATGTCACACAAAGGATGTAGTAGATGATTTATGACTGATTTGGTGAGCCATGTTGGCATGAGATCAAGTGATGATATCTTGGTTTTTGCACTTGCAATGACCTCCTTGAGCTCCTGGCTTGTGATATTCCTCAAGGAGTTAAGTGTTTCTCCACTGAATTGTGAGTCATCTACTGAGCAGGGATCATGGTTTGCCTTCAGGTCAGAGCGAATGTTCTCAATCTTGCTGGAGAAGAAGTTGACAAACCTTCTGCCTAGATCCTTTGCATTACTGTACACAGGAAGTGTGCATGTGGCCTTGTGCTTGAGGAGGTTGTTGATGAGCAGGTAGCGCTGTCGTGGATTGTGCTTGTTGTCCTGGATGTTCTGTGAGATGAATGACTGTTTTACTGATCTTAGGAGATTGTTCACATCATTCCTGGCTGCTGCATAGATTTGTCGGTGAACCTCAAGCTGTGTTTTACGCCATGTTCTTTTGGCAGATCGACGTTTCTTCTTCATTTCACATATTTCATCAGTATACCATCTAGTCTTTGTGTGGATGACGACAGTGTGGGTTTTCAGAGGTGCGTGGTTGTCCATGATCTTCTCCAGAGTCTGATCAAACATGTGCACCTTCTCATCAACTGTCTGTGCTTCAGAGACTCATTCAATCAAGTCGGAGGTTGAGACATCAGTAGTAAAATCACTAATATTAATATTTCTTGTTTTCCGATATGAAAAAGACTTGCGTTGAGGTTTTGGTTTACTGAAATCAAGGGTTGATTTCACAACATAGTGGTCAGAAATACCTTCATCAGACACTACAACTGTCTTGATCAAATCCCAGTCCTCCTTGGTGAGAACAAGATCCAAGGTATGTCCCGATATGTGAGTCACATTGCACACATGTTGCCTCAATGAGAAGGTTTCAACTAGATCCGTGAAAACTTTGGAGTTTGTAACTGATTCAATGTGGAAATTAAAGTCACCCATGATGACAAGTTTACCTTTCTCTGGTAACACTCTCTCCAGTAGTTCAGAGAAGTCGTTGAGAAATTCACTGATTATATGATTGTTTTTCTTGGAAGGAGGGGGCCTATAAATAAACAGATATCTGTGTTTCACTGCCAATGGTACAAATACAATAGATGTGTTCAAATGAGCAGAATTGTTTTGATCCCAGTCTCCTCATTTTGAGAGCAGATTTGAATATAAATGCTACTCCGTCTGCTATGCCGTCCAGATCTGCTCAGACTGATGATGTCATAGTTGGAGGGAACAAGTTCTGAAAGAACTGATGAATTGTTGTTGGTTAGCCATGTCTCCATAATAGCAAACACATCAGGGTCATTATCAAGGATAAAGTCATTCAAGATGAGAGCTTTGTTTCTTACAGATCGACAGTTCAAATGAAAAATGGAGAAATCACCAGCCTTGCTTTTATGTTGAGCGAGCCGTTTGTTATTTCTGCAACTGTTTCTCCCAGCTTTACAACCCCTTTTTGTTTTTTTTTCTCTTGTAGTAATGTATATCACCACTTATTACAGGTGAGTACAAGGTGTTGTGGGTGCTTGCTTCATAGACAATAGCAAGTCTCTGCTATACACAATAGGCTGATTGCCTGCCTTTGTCTCTTGTCCTGCTTGCACACCCATAGCTTGGGTACTGAATGAGCGGCTGGTTGTTGATGTGAGGAGAAGTCCACGAAAACTTTGAAAAAGTGTCAATAAAATCAACATTCTTGCATCTAGTAAGATAATTCCATTCTAGAAATCACCAGTAAGTACTCCTACAATAGTATGCCGAATTCCAGGCTGATCTTCAAAATATAAACAGGGGAAATCAGAGAAAAATGGAGAGAGCAATGACATGCAGCCTCACAGCGCAACAGTCACCGGCTGAATATATCATATAATGGATCAGTGCTTTCCAATCCTTGATCAGTTCTTTGATGAACTTGTTGGTGTTGTCCAGCTCCAGTTCGTGGGACTTTAATCTGTCTCGGAACTGAGGACTGTACAAGTAACAGTCGCTGAACTTGAGCGTGGGCAGCCCCATTGTGCACCGGCACCAGTCCAATAAGATTGCATACAGTGATATCCGCATAGTAGTATATGGAGTGAGTAGTGAAGTTTTTTTAGTGTGCTTAAATTCTATCCTGGATTTCTTCTCCTCTGGTAAGATAGGATCTTGACTTTTATATAAGTGTCTGCTTGGTTCAGTTAGATTTGGTTGTTGTCAGTAATATTTTCAAGAATGGGATTCTTAGCCGTTTCTGTAGTGCTTAATCAGCCATAGTTTCGGGCTTCCTTAATTTGTGAATGGGGGCGGGACCTAGTAAGTATATAGTGAAGGTATCCCCGCTACAATAGGAACACAGACCATTTATTAAAACAAGTCATTGTATAGTGTTAATTCAATAATCTTCTTGGCTTTGGTGAAGCAGAACTATCAAGCCTAAAGAGCAGTGGGCAGGTCTTTTGGACCTGTGATGCGGTTAGGTGCCCCAGCCACCATGAGCCTCCATGGACATGTGCATGCCACAAAACGGTCGGTAAGAGTCGTACCTGTCTACCCACGCATGCAAAGACTGGACCCGGCTGATTGTGCAGAAGAAACTGCCAAATTAGTCCAATGGACAAGAAAGCGGACCCAGCAAAGCATCATGGAGCGCAACTAGGGCACAGTGAGACACAGGACACTGCTGGCCATCCACTGCACCCTGACCTATCTCCAGCTGTCTTGAATACGTCGTGCCACTGGACCCAGATAAATTGGGACGAGAGAGTGAGGCTGACGAACTGGGCAACTCTCTCTCATTTAAATCTAAGTCAAGTGCAAGTCATGACTTCATCCATACCCTACAACCCCAAGTCCTGTCACGATGTGCTAGTGGCAAAGCAGCATGTGTGGATTCACTGGAACCTGTAGTCAGGGACCTACACACAGGTGGCCCAGGCCATAAGGTCGTTTGCTACTGGACCAAACAAGCAATAGAGTTTGGCAGCCCCCTGGGTGACTGAGCAGCCCTCTTTAGGATTCACTCTGCTCACCTTCATGGAGGTGAAGGGGCTAGAAAATGTGCACTAAACATAGCCTGCTTCACTTCACTCTGGCCAGCAAACCGCAGCTGGTAGAGATCCCTAAAAGCGGTCGAACAAGAAGAAAGGCAAAACAAGTGAATGTACTCAACAACCTTGGCACATGGAACATGTGAATTAAGCTGGATAACACCAAGGCAGACAGACCAGAATGGAGAACTGCAGTAGTCACCAAATAACTTGCTCACTACAACGTTGACATAGCAGCCCTCAGCAAACACACCTTGAGGACATGGGCCAGCTCACAGAGCATGGTGGCGGGTATACCTTTTTCTTTAGCGAGCGGACTGAATGGCGAGAGGCAGGTGTTGGATTTGCCATCAGATGTCACCTTGCCCGGAAACTAATGAAACTCCCAGAGGGTATCAACTATCATCTGATGTCACTTCAGCTCCCACTTGGAAACAAGAAAAGTGTGAAGCTGATCATTGCATATGCTCCAACGATGACCAACTCAGAGGACATCAAGGACAAGTTCTATGAAGAAATAGACGCTCTCATTGCAGCAGTTC
This sequence comes from Plotosus lineatus, assembly GCA_024760905.1. Taxonomy (NCBI): domain Eukaryota; kingdom Metazoa; phylum Chordata; class Actinopteri; order Siluriformes; family Plotosidae; genus Plotosus; species Plotosus lineatus. The sequence continues at coordinate 47,518,467 of CM045742.1, forward strand.
CACAGTCTGAGAAGCTTTTCGTTCTCGTCCTCACCAACACATTGTTCCACCTCCCCACCCGTAACAAGACATTTTGGATGCATCCATGCTTCAGGCATTGGCATCTAATTGACTTTGTCATCACCAGGAAGGGGGATGTACAGAACATGAGAGTGACAAGGGCCATGTGTGGTGTCAACTTCTGGACACATCATCGACTCATAGTGTCCAAGTGCAAACTTTGCATCCTGCCCATGAGAAGACCCCAAGGCCAGAAGACTGCAAAGAGGCTGAATGTGTCCAAGCTGAAGAACAGCAACATTGCACAAGAATTCACCAGGGGACCTTGATGACAAGCTGCAAGACACACCCCAGAGTGATCCAGAAAGCACAGGGAAACTGTGGGCAGCATTGAGAGATGAAATGTACTCCACAGCCTTTGAACACCTCAGACCAGCAACTCGCAAGCACCAGGATTGGTTCGATGATAACGACGAGGAGATACAAGCATGCCTGTCAGAGAAATGCCAGCTGTTCAGAGCACACCAGAATGACCCTTCATCATGAGCGAGGAAAGACATCTTTGCTGGTGCCAAAATCAAAGTACAAAAGAAACTCCATCATATACAGGACTCATGGTACAGAAAAAAGGCCAAAAAAATACAGGGCTATGCAGACAGTCATGACACCAAGCATTTGTATGATGCCTTGAAGACTGTGCATAGATCTCAGTGGTTCCTCCCCCTCCTCACTGCAGATGGGACACAGATGCTGACTGAGAAGAAGCAGACTCTGGAAAGGTTGGCTGAACACTTCAACCAGGTTTCTGAACTGCCCTGCCACTATCAATGATGAGGCCGTCGCCCGCCTACCACAAATGGAGACCAACAGGGACTGCGACAATCTTCCCACAGAAGAAGTCAGAAAGGTCTTCAAGCAACTTTCTGTGGCAAAGCACCAGGGTCAGATGCAATCCCTGCAAAGGTATACAAAGCAGGAGGACCAGCCTTGATGCAGAAACTGACAGAGCTCTTCCAGTCCATGTGGAGTGAAGGGAAGGTCCCACAACAGCTGAAAGATGCCCCCATGGTCCACATCTACAAAAGGAAAGGTAACCACCAGTCCTGCGACAATCAAGGGATCTCTCTCCTGTACATAGCTGGGAAGATCCTGGCCCGTGTTCTGCTTAACCGCCATGATATTTGCTGCATGTCAACTCCAAGAAAAATGCCAAGAGCAGCACAGTGACCTCTTCGTGATGTTTGTCAATCTGACAAAGGCTTTCGACACGGTCAGCAGGGATGGCTTATGAATGATAATGTAGAAGTTTGGCTGCCCAAGCAAGTTCATCACAATCATCCAGCAGTTCCATGATGGCATGATAGTGAAATTATTGGATGATGGTAACAAGTCAGAGGCTTTCCCAGTGACAAATGGGGTGAAACAAGGCTGTGTTCTTGCCCCGACGATCTTTAGCATGGTCTTTTCAGCCATGCTGACAAATGCTTTGTTCGATTGCCAGAATGGGCTCCATGTCAGGCACAGGACTGATGGTGGACTGTTCAACCTCAGATGCCTGCAGGCTGTTACCATGGTGAAGCAGACTGTCATCAGAGACTTCTTGTTCATTGACAACTGCACCCTCAAAGCTGGCACAGAGCAGAAAATGCAACACAAAATGGACTGCTTCTCAAAAGCCTGTGACAACTTTGGTCTCACCATAAACACCAAAAAGACTGAAGTAATGTACCAGCCTGCGGCAGGACAGCTCTATCAGGAACCACATATCACAGTGAAGGGACAGGAACGCCAGGCTGTTGACATCTTCACCTATCTGAGCATCACACTTTCAAGAGCAGTGAACATCGATGCAGAAGTCAGTAACAGGATTTCCAAGGCCAATTCTACCTTTGAAAGACTCTGTGAGATTGTGTGGGAGAAAAGAGAACTCAGCCTTACCACCAAGATGAAGGTTTACCATGCAGTGGTGTTCACCACCCTCCTCTACGCCTGTGAGACCTGGACTGTCTACAGCAGACACGCTAAACAGCTCAACCGCTTTCACTTGAGCTGCCTTCACAGACTCCTCCGCATCAAGTTGCAGGACAAAATCCCTGACACGGAAGTTCTGGAACAAGCCGGCATTCCCAGCGTCCACACCCTCCTTCAGAAAGCACAGATCAGATGGGCTGGCCATGTTGTCAGAATGACAGACAGTCAACTGTCAAAACAGCTACCGTATGGAGAGCTTTATGAAGGCAAATGTTCAGTTTGACAGAAAAAGCACTTCAAAGATGACCTTAAAGCATCCATCAAGGACATGAGCATCAACATCAGTACTTGGGAGCAGTTTGCTACCAATCGCTCAGCTTGGCGAAGCAAAGTCTTCACAGGTGCTCATGCAGCAGAGAAAACGAAGAACTGCAGATGCGAAGCAGAAATGCACAGCGCACAAAGTTCGAGCTGGCTCCACTTACACCCCAGCACCCACCCAATCTCAACATCTTCATCTCTGCTACCTCCAGCTCTGCCTTCTGTCTTTTCCTCAGTGCCACTGATTCTAAACCATACAACATCACTGGCCTCATCACCATCTTGTACACGTTTCCTTTCACTGTTGCCGATACCCTCCTATCACACATCTCACCAAACACTTTTCTCCAGCCATTCCAGCCTTCCTGCACACGTTTCTTCACTTCTTTTCCACACTCACCATTGCTCTGGACTGTTGAGCCTAAGTACAAGCAAACCTTGATTCTCGAACGCTTTAGAGGTTGAAAAAATCGGTATTCAACCAAACAATTTGGATTTTTTTTTTTTTTGTCCCACGAGTCGAATGAAATTAGGAAGCCAAACTTGAATCAAGCACGTGAAAAGCACTAGAAAAGTTGAGAAAAGTCTAGAAAAACGAGAAAAAACATGACCAAAAGGGAGTGGAATTCCCGCTTTCCGGAAGTCCGGAAGTTGTTGAGCTGATAAAGCTAAAGCTAGCAGAGCTGTGAACACCTTTAATATGAGGTCATGAGCCACTTCCGTAAGGTTTTGAAAAGAAGGAAGAAACAAGCCACATTAGAAATGTTCTTCAAGAAAAGAAAGAAACATCCTGAGAAGAGTCAGTCAGTCACGCCAAAGCGAGTAGCAAGAGAAAAAACATCTTTGGCTGATTCACCTGATTCACCTGAAGCTGTTATGGAAGGGGATTAACCTTCCAAGCAGTAATTTCCATCCTCCTTCTTGCTCCATCTCCAACATTTACGTATGCCAACTGCTCACCACCACAAAGGTAAAAATTCTTATCTTTATTGTTCTTATGCTTTAATTGTACTGTGGTTTTTATTTTAGTGTACTGTATTCAATAATTTTTCACTTAACTTGCATACCTATGGTATGAGTTACAGTACCGTATACTTCTGTTCAAAAGACGACGGAAAGGATTAAGACCATTTACATTATTTGTAATGGGAAAAATAGATTCGGAATTCAAACAAATCGCTATTTGAACAGCCTTCTGGAAACTGAGGTTTGCTTGTACTTAAAATCCTCCACCCTCTTTATCTCTGCTCCATGTAATCTCACCATTCCTCTTGGGCCCTTCTCGTTCACACACATGTATTCTGTCTTACTGATGCTCACCTTCATTCCTTACCTTTCCAGGGCATACATCCACCTCTATAGATTTTCCTTCACTTGTTCACTGCTCTTACTGCAGATCACAATGTCATCTGCAAACATTATAGTCCATGGAAATTCTTGTCTAACGTCGTCTGTCAGCCTGTCCATCACCATAGCAAACAAGAAAGGGTTCAGAGCTCAATGGAATGGTGTTCAATTCTGTCCTGTATCTCCAAACATTGAATGACGATGGACTGCATACTGTTCTTTGTGAAGCCGAGGCCATACTAAATAATTGGCTCATCACTTAAGCTATCTAAGGATCCTAACAACCTTGAACCTTCGCGGCTCATTCATATTCTCCTCCTGAATGGAAAACCTGCAGTGGACTGTCTATGAAGCAAGCTCTGTCTGTTCAAGATCAGGCAAAAATGGAAACAAGAGAAAAGGAGTTTTCTTACTGGTGAACTCAACAGCGCATTGAGGCTCTTGATTGCTTGGTAATGTGATGGAAATCTTTCCTAACAAGAATGGTAATATGCAATTTGTCCATCTCAGGACAAAATGTAATTATATGGAAAGATCTGTAGCCAGACTTTGCCTCCTGTTGGCAGCCTGCAATGTTAATTTGATGTTTATATACTGATATGGTGTGCTATATGTATAAATACCACTCAAGAAGAGCATGTGGTCCCCACATCAAGATCTTAAAATCTCATTGGACAACTGTGCCATCGCTTTCAGTTACTGTACGACACCTTAGAGTAGACATTAACAAATGCTTGTCCTTTACACATACCATTTACAGCATTTAGAGTGACTTACAGAAGTGCTTCTTTCAAGTCTTTATCAGTGAATACATCTTATACAGCTTGGATGGAACACAGACTCAGTATAGCATCAGTCAAACTCAGGTGATAGGTGTTGTGGGGGGTTGGGGTGTGTGTGTGTGTGTGTGTGTGTGTGTGTGTGTGTTAGTTTGTATACAACATCTCAAGACTAGACTACAGCAACTCACTCCTGGCAGGTCTATCTTTGAGCACCATTCGACCGCTGCATCTGATCCAGAATGCAGCTGCGTGGCTTGTTTTCAAAATTCCCAAATTTTCCCCAAATTTTCCCACACCATAGCACTGCTACGATTTGTCCATTTTCTTCCTGTAGCAATTAGCATTAGATTAAAAAAATGCTTTCCGACAAAGACAGAAAGGGACCTGCACCCTCCGATCTCAAAACACTTTTATCACACCCCATAGTGCACTGCATTTGCTCAAATCCATTGGCACTGCTAGACTGGTAACTCCCTACACCAAGGGACAAGGGAAAGTGCACCTAAACTCTTCTCTGGAAGAGAAGTTCTGAAAACTTACCTTTTACAGCAGTGCTTAGATTAACACTGTTTTACACACACACACACACACAAAACACCTACCCGCTCACTTTGACTGATGGTATACTTAGTCTGTGTCCTGACAAACCAGAATATATTCACTGATAGTGACTTTAGAGCACTTCTGTAAGCCACTCTGGATAAGAGAATCTAGTAAATGCTGTAAATGTCCATGTAAAAAGAAGACTGAATTATTGAGAGTAGACAAAGTGCAGGAGGCAATAGATGAAGGAGCTACAGTGAGGAAGTTTTATTAAGATGGGGAGGAAAAACTGAGAACTGGTGCTGAATAGAATAGGTAAGACGAAAGAGTAAAGGAAACCAAGTTGTGGTCAGAGATGTGTAGTGGGTTAGCAGAAATGGGAAAGGGTTGAAACCGGAAAGGGTTGGCTGAAAACAAGATTTAGGAGATTCCCTCCTTTGTGTGCAATACAGCAGCTTTTGAAAATTAGAGAAAAGGAATAAGGAAGAGAGAGCAGGTTATCAGGCTGGAGATTGTCAGAGGGGAGACTGAAATCACTTAGAATGGTGAGAGGGATGTTGTCAGTAAAGCAAATGCCGAGGAGAATGTTTATTTCTTCTAAAAAGTGTCCCAAGGTTCCAGGAGGGCAATAAATGAAAATAATGGTGAGGTTGATTGGAGAGGAAACTTTTAATGGTGTGAAGCACCAACTCTGAGACAAGAGCAGACCTGTGCCACCTCCTCACCTACTTACTCATGAACTATCAGTGATCGAGTAAACTGAAAAGAGCTACCTGGTGTAGCAGAGTTGTGTGGTGAAATCAAAATTTCAATTAGTTCCAGAATGTCAAAAGATGAGTGAGAAGCAATGGCAGAGCTGAAATCAGCCATTCTGTATAGCAGATTGGCAGTTCCAGATGCTATGCTCACTGGAAACTCGAAAAGTAGTAGATAAGGTTACTGAGAGTTGGAACTGTAGCTTGTTGATAAGATTTTCTGGGTCTAAGAGAAGTCAGAACCGTAATGGGTTTAAGGCACATTACTGCAATTTGGTATACGTTTAAGACCTTAGACTTGATAACCCTAATTCAACAAGGCAAGTACACGAGCAAATTATCGACTTACTTAAAGAACCTGTTTTAGAAAATGGTCTATTTTTCTAAGGTGATACCTTCAATATGTACTTTCTGGGTCCTGCCTCCAATTGACCTTAAAAAAAACTGAAATTACTGCTGATTAAGCACCAGAATAAGACTATAGAACCAACAAAGAGTCCTACTCTGAAAAATATTAGTGACCTCAACTACATTCAACTGGGTCAACTAACAGTAGTATACGACAGTTAGAATCCTTCCTTACCTGTTTAGCAGAAATCCAAAATAGAACATAGAACTTGTAGTGTATGTGTATGTCTGTATATGTATATAAATGCTCCAAATGTTCATGATAAAAAAGGAATAAATTTACATTTCAATTTACATACCTGTTTATTTAATCATCCAGCAGTACTGCACGATTTACAAAAGTAAAACTCTCTCTCTCTCTCTCTCTCTCGCTCTCTCTCTCTCTCGCTCTCTCTCCACCCCACACTTTCCATTCACTCATCAATAAATAAATCAATATGTCACATTTCTCATTACAGCTAATTAAATCCTATGCTTCAGGCTTAAAACAAAACTCACGCATGTAAGTGCACACCCGTGCACACACACATGTCAGCTTTCAGCTACATCCACTGCTTGATCATGTCTGAACAATTCAGCATTATTCATCATTTTAAATAGTTTATAATATTTCTTAATTTCTATTCAATGATTTATTTTAAACATTTAAATTATGAACAACTATTTTAAGTTTTACATTTACACAAAATTTACTCTATTGTTGTCGTTGTTGTTGTTGTCGTTGTTAAGTTTATTTCAAGTCTTCTTGTATCTTCTGATCAGGGTTGCAGAGCCGGCTCTCAGAGTCTGCAGTGGCAAAAGTCAGGAGAGAGATGAGGAGAAAAGGTTTGAATTTTAGGCCTTAATGTTGTTTTGTTAGAAAAAATACACATCCAGTTAAAAATTATAATGTTTTACAAACCAACCAATAAGAAAAGTGTAAACAAACAAAATAAAATCCCAAATGAAGGCATTAAAAAGTTAAAGGCTGGAGAGTCAGTATTCATAAAAAAGAAAAGTCATATGTGTGAAAAGAAAACATTTATAAATGTTTATTTTTGCAAAATAAAATTAAAATACACAAGACTATATATTCCACAAATACTCATAACTAACCCACTAAGGTACGTCGTAGTTTAAACATGCCTACTACAAAACCACTTTTCAGTTCAGTTCATTTTCTGTAACCGCTTCATCCTAATTAGGGTCGCGGGGAGGCTGGTGTCCATCCCAGCCAACTCAGGGCGAGGGCAGAGTACACCCTGGACAGCTCGCCAGGCCATCGCAGGGCGGAAACACGCTGACGGCTTTGCAGCCTACTCTTGTCGAAAGTCAGCAATGGTTCTTTTACATGCCTCACACCATAGACAGTGAGAGACATGGCCGGCCTTTGATAACCCAGTTAGCTGCACTGGGGGGGACAGTGACAACCTTGTGGAGAGTGGGACTCGAACCCCCAACCTTTGGATCAGCGATCCGGTGCCTTATACCACTAGACCACCACTGCCCCAAAACCACTTTTGTCGTTGAATTTTTTCTGATCTTCTAAATTACTAATTGTTACTGGATTACAGCTGTTCTTACAAAAACAACGTTGAGTAAAACTATACTATATTTCTGTCTTACTGAGTATTTAGGTCCCGAGATAAGGTTTTTAACATTTTGAAGAAAAGGGGCACATTTCATTCAGGTGGAGCTGATGTTTTAATTTGTTATTGAACTATGCATGTACTTCCCTCAGTCGAAGGTCAGCTGTTTGTTTATCAATTGGTCATTTCTAAGAAATCACCTGCAGGCTTTGGGGGAGGCTTTGTTGCCAAGGTACTCAGTCCACCCACTTGCTACAGTGCACCATTAGCCCCTTTATTATTTTCATTAAACATAACAGAAAATAAATGAGTGATGTGTTGGCAGGAATAAGCCAACCCTGTCCTGAAGCTGTTGATCATATGCATTTTTTCATCAGAAAAAAAGATTTTGATTCTGGTCGGTTTCTCAAAAATTTCATTCAAGTTTTTAATTTCATCCAAACTATTCATGGCTTGATCAACCTGAGATGGTTCTGATGTGACAAAGAGGTATCAGCAGCTCTGTGATATTCCAGCCTCAATGGCATTTCCAAAATTTAATTCAATTTAATTCAGTTTTATTTGTATAGTACAAATTAACAATTGACATTATCACAAAAGCAGCTTTACATTACTTTAGTAAAAGTAATGTACAAAGGAATTTAAACATTTTTTCTTCAACCCCTATGCATCCCTAAATGGTAAGCCTGTGGTAATGGTGGCAAGAAAAAACTCCCTCAGGTGACACAAGGAAGAAATCTTGAGCAGAACCAGGCCCAAAAGGGAAACACATACTTATTTGTTTGAAAGGATACAAGAAACTCCATTATTGTTGGTTTTACCACAACTGTAAGTCCTAAATAATTGTGGCACAAAATGTATATCACCTGCAGTGAAACGTCATCTTCACGGTCTCTGAGTGCAGAACTAAGTCCACGTGGCTTGTGACTAAGCAGGTACATAACAGAAGAGCCACAGAAGTTTCAAAACCAGCAGTGTCAACCTCTGTGACTGGTGTGTGATCACCTCAATAACTTTGAAGCATGTGAGTATGTTCTATAAGTTCCAAATGTATTTAAAACTATGAACAATGTGGTTACATGTACATTACACAGTCATTAGAATCATAACCTAATACGAAGCCATTTATTCAAGCCTAACTTAATTGTCTGTCTGTCTTCCTTTCGGCTTTTTCCCTGTTACTCGGGAGTCTCCACAGCGAATCATCTGATTCGCACATTTGATTTGGCAGAGGTTTTTACGTCGGATGGCCTTCCTGTCACAACCCTTTTTAGCAAGGGACAGAAACACGCTGACGACTTTGCAGCCTACTCTTTACGAAAGTCAGCAATGGTTCTTTTACATGCCTCTCACCATAGACAGTGAGAGACATGCCCCCCCCCCTTTGATAACCCAGTTAGCTGCACTGGGGGGGACAGTGACAAGCTTGTGGAGAGTGGGACTCGAACCCCCAACCTTTGGATCAGCGATCCAGCGCCCTATACCACTAGACCACCACTGCCCCTACATGAGACATAACTGGATCTAATAGTCCAAATTTATTTGGTGTCTAATTTGGGAAGAAAATCTCTATGTCCCACTTTTTCTTAGCTAACCTCTTCCTTTGTACACACTCCTGCACTTCCTCATTCCACCACCAAGTCTCCTTATCTACTTTCCTTCCAGAGGACACACCAAGTACTCTCCTACCTGTGTCCCTGATCACATTTGCTGTGGTTGTCCAGTCATTTGGAAGCACTTCCTGGCCACCCAAAGACTGTTTCAACTCCTCTTTGAAGACAACACGACACTCTTCCTTTTTCAACTTCCACCACTTTGTCTTCTGCTCTGCCTTTGCCTTCTTCACCTTTCTCACCATCAGTGTCGTCCTGCACACCACCATCCTATGCTGTTTGGCAACACTCTCACCCACTACTACTTTGCAGTCACTGACTTCCTTCAAATTACATCGCCTACACAAGATGTAGTCTACCTGTGTGCTCCTACCTCCACTTTCATAAGTCACCCTATGCTCCTGTTTCTTCTTGAAGAAAGTATTCACCACAGCCATTTCCATCCTTTTTGCAAGATCGATCAACATCTGTCCTTCTGTGTTCCTGTCCTGGATACCAAACCTGCCCATCACTTCCTCGTCCCCTCTGTTTCCTGCACCAACTTGTCCATTGAAGTCTTCCCCAATTACTACTCTTTCATCTTTGGGGGTATTCTGCATCACTTTATCTAACTCACTCTAGAATCTCTCCTTCTCTTCTCGCTCACATCCTGCCTGTGGGGCGTAAGCACTAACAGCATTGAGCATCATGCCTTCAATTTCTAACTTGAGACTCATCACTCTGTCTGACACTTTTTTTACTTCTAGAATATTCCTGACCAACCCCTCCTTCAAGATGACTCCTACTCCATTTCTCTTCCCATTCACACCATGATAAAACAGCTTAAACCCTGCTTCCAAGCTTCTAGCCTTGCTATCTTTCCACCTTATCTCCTGAAAACACAATGTCCACCTTCCTCCTCTGCATCATATCAGCCAGCTCTCTAGTTTTTCTTGCCATAGTTCCAACAGTCAAAGTCCCTACTCTCAGTCCTAGACTCATGCCTTTCCTCTTCTTTCTGCCTATGAACACACTTCCCACCTCTCCTTCTTCTGCCAACTGTCGTCCAGTTTCCACCAGCACCGTGTTGATTAACAGCACTGATAGCAGTTGTTGTTAACCCACACTTCGACCGATCTGGTTTGGGAGTCATATTGATGATTTGCATAGCTGAATTGGTATAGGTTTTATGTCGGATGCCCTTCCTGACACAGCCCTCTGCATTTATCTGGGCTAGGGACCGACGTGAGAAAGAACACTGGCTTGTGCATTCCCTCATGGCTGCATTTATAATATCATAACAGTAAACATTTTAAATAAAAGAATTCATTTCATATTAATAATTTTCTATTTTCCTATTTCCCAACCCTATTTTCTATTTTTCCACACTAGGTAGGTTTATTGGAACTTGCATGTTTCAAACCTAGGCATTTGGGTTCAGTTGAAATAAGTTAAGAATGAATGCGTTTTTTCTAACGTGACATATTCTGTGGAAAGGTTGGTCCAGTGACTGGCATGTAAATAGTTTTTGGGGGGGGCAACTTGGTAGTTGTGGCCTTGAACCCCTGTTCAGTAATCCAGTACTTTATCACCAGGCCACCATTGCCCTGTAAGGAATAATAATGTAGTTGTTTTTGGCTCTGTCAATCTCAAAAGATCATGGGGAGGGTTGTGCTGTGGGTCTTCGGTCAGGGAGCTGCAGGTACTGCCATAGCCACTGCACACGAAGTCCACACATTGTGGTGGGGGTGGCAACAGTCTCAGCTGTCTGCAGAGTCTCTTCTCGCCCAGCAGGTGTCTCTTCTCTCCTCTGCTGTCCTGATGACATTCTGGGTGGTGGTCCACCAATCGGAGCGGTTGGAGGTGACTGACTCCAGGTCGGAGGGCTTGAAGCCTCCAGCCTTGAAATCGTGCTCGCAGACATCCTTGAACCTGAGAGCTGGGCATCTTTTTGAGCTGGTTCCAGTAGCCAGCTCGCCATACAGCAAGTTTTTGGGGATGTGGCTGTCATCCATTCGGGTGATGTGGCCAAGCCATCGCAAGTGTCTCTGGGTCAGGATGGCAAACATACTGGGCACATCTGCTCTGGCCAGGATGTCGATGTTGGAGACACAGTCCTGCCAAATGCAACAAGACCAGCATAATCAGAAAACAGCAGCTCCCTGATGAGAATGCTCTGCAACTTGGTTTTTGCTTTGAGGCATGCCAGGTTAAAGAGGCCTCCATCGTTCCTGGCATAGAGGAAGATGCCATCTTCAGAGTCCCGGAAGGCGTAGCACAGGAGCAGGGAGAAAAAGATACCAAAAAAAAGTTGGTGAGAGGACACAATCCTGCTTCATATCGTTCTTGATCAGGAAAGGGTCTGAGGATGATCCATCAAACTGGACAAATCCATTCATATCCTGGTGGAACAACTTGATCATGCTCAAAAGCTTGGGGGACATTCAATTTGCTGGAGTAGAGCAAACAGTCCATCCCTGCTGACCAAGTCAAAAGCCTTGGTCAGGTTGATGAAGGCCAAATAGAGGTGTTGTTTCTGCTCCTGGCAATTCTCTTGCAGCTGCCTCACAGAGAAGACCATATCTATGGTTGACCTGGCTGCTCTGAATCAACACTACACATCTGGATACATGCATTCAGCAAGTAGCTATAGTCTGTTGAGGACTACATAGGCAAAGGCTTTGCCAACTATGTTTAGGAGTGAGATGCCACAATAGTTGTTGCAATCACTTTGCTCCCCTTATTCTTGTAGATGGTGATGATTTTGGCATCAAGCATGTCTTGGGGAACAGCCTCTTCCTCCCAGCACTGCAGCAGAAGCTCATGGAGGTGTTTCAAGAGCGAGCCCTTTGCGGTTTTGACGAGTTCAGGTGGGATGTTGTCACTGCCTGGAGTCTTGCTGCTTGAGATGGAGTCTATTGCCTTTCTGAGCTCCTCGATGGTGAGTGGAGCATCAAGCTCATCCATAACAGACAGTGGAGGGATGTTCTCAAAGACTGTGTTCAAGAAACAACAAGATGGCGGCCGTGAGGCTCGCCCCGGCACAAGCTCTGCTTCTATGTCTTGCACTTTTGTCAATGAAAAGTTGGAATGTCTTCTCACATACACTCGTTGGGAGTTACTATCCCTTAGAGCTAACTCAGCAGCGACTGTTTCATCCATGATCTCATCGCTACCTGCGGAAATTCTAGAAATGAACAACTCATCTGGATATCCGACCTCCTGGAGACGCAAGCGAGACAGGAGGAAGCGACGAGCCGGCGTCCTTTCCAGGTTCAGGAAGCGGCCGTACCGGCCGCCTTTACCGGCTCTGCTGCTGACAAACGTGAGATCTATCAGAAATAAAATTAACGAACTCTTCCTTCTTCTCCAAAATAAGAAGGATTACAAAGACTGTTCTGCCATCTGCCTGACCGAGACCTGGCTCGACCACACCGTGCCAGACCAGGCGGTAACCCCGCCCGGCTTCTCAGTCTACCGTGCCGACAGGTCAGTCAAGCTATCTACAAAAACTAAAGGTGGTGGAATTTGTTTCTTGATTAACCAACGCTGGTGTAGCAACACGACTGTATTAAACACTACTTGTTCACAACAATTGGAATACATCAGCGTGAAATGCAGACCCGCCTACCCCCGAGAGAATTTGCCTCCGTTATACTGATTGGCGTTTACATCCCGCCATCAGCTAACGCCAACTTCGCCATCATGGAGCTTGCAACCTACATATCAACCGTTGAAAACTCATCCCGACGCAGTAGTCACTATGCTCAGTGACTTTAATCATACCAACTTGTCCACCGAACTCCCCAACTGTATTCAACAGGTCACATGTCCTAGCAGAGGCACTAATACACTGGACCATTGCTACGTCACCATCAGCGATGCTTACCGAGCGTTCCCAAGGGCTCCGCTCGGAATGTCCGACCACGCCATGCTGCTCCTCATCCCGAAATACAAACAAAAACTTAAATCCACAAACTCCACATCCAAACCAGTTAAGTCCTGGTCCAGGGCAGCCGTTGAGACTTTGAGAGGCTGTTTTAAATGCACTGATTGGATGTATTCAGTGCAGTTGAGAACTGCCTCGACGTGCTCACGGACGTGGTGACGTCATACATCAACTTCTGCGTGGATCTGTGTATACCAACAAAAACTGTGGAGGCATACAGTAATAACAAACCTTGGTTTACAAAAGATATCTTACTCATATGCAAGAAAAAGAACTCTGCTTTCCTCAGCGGAGACAAGGAGTCATACACCACTGTCAAATATCAATTGAGGTCTGCAATCAGGAAAGCTAAATCAAACTATGCAATAAAGCTGGAACATCAGATCACATCAAACAATACCCGATATGTATGGAAAAAACTAAAGGACATGACTGATTACAAAAAAAAACTCAATTTCATCTGACATTGATATGGACCTTCCAAACAAACTCAATGAGTTCTATGGGAGGTTTGAACAGTCCCCAGTCCCCCCCTATCCCCTCCCTCACCCCCTCCCACACCCCTCATTTCACATCCAGGAGGAAGAGGTCAGGAACATCTTTAGGAAAAATAACAAGAGGAAAGCAGCTGGCCCAGACGGGATCACCCCTGCTGTTCTTAAGTACTGCGCAGCTCAACTGGCCCCAATATTCACCTCCATCTTTAATACGTCCCTCCGCCACTGTACAGTTCCACTGTGTTTCAAGGTTTCATCCATAATCCCTGTCCCAAAATCATCAAAGATCTCATGTCTCAACGACTACAGACCAATCGCCCTAACATCCGTAGTCATGAAGTCGTTTGAACGCATCATCCTTAATCATCTGAAGGCATCCACTACCCCCCTGCTCGACCCTCATCAATTTGCTTACCGTGCCAACAGGTCTGTTGAGGATGCCGTCAACCTGGCCCTCTACCACATCTTACAGCACCTTGAGTCTCCGAACAGCTATGCCCGTATCCTTTTCATTGATTTCAGTTCTGTTTTTTACACAATAAACCTTGTCAACCTCTTCAATAAACTGACGGACATGAACACTGACCCCTGTCTACGCCATTGGTTATGGAGCTTCCTATGGAAAAGGCAACAAAGGGTTAAGATGGGTAACCTCTCATCTCGACCTCTGACCCTCAGCACAGGTGTCCCCCAGGGTTGCGTCCTCTCACCATGGCTTTTTTCTCTGTACACAAACCATATGACATCCCATCACAGTTCAGTTTCCATTTTCAAGTATGCAGACGACACTACTATCATTGGACTCATAACTATGGATAATGAACACCAGTACCACCAACAAGTAGCCCAAGCTGTCTCCTGGTGCCAAGAAAAGAATCTCCAGCTCAACCCATCCAAAACACAAGAACTAATAATTGACTTCAGGCACACAGCCTCACTCAAAACTCCCATTCATATCTCTAATGAACCCATAGCCATAACTGACTCTTTCAAATTTCTCGGCACTCACATTAACAATACACTAAAATGGAACACTAACACAGACTACATTCACAAAAAAGTCCACCAAAGACTGTTTTTCCTGAGACAGCTCAAGAAATTCAGAGTGAAAACAAATCTCCTGCTCCATTTCTACTCCGCCATCATTGAGAGCACTCTCACTTCATCCATAACAGTTTGGTATGGCAGCCTAGACAGCAACTCACAGAAAAAACTACAGCGCATTGTCAATAAATCATCCAGGATCATTGGCACCCCCCTTCCATCAGTCGAATCAATTTATCATAAACGCTCAATCTTAAGAGCACAAAAAAATCACCTCTGATCCCTCTCACCCTGCCCATCATTTGTTTCAACCGCTGCCCTCTAGGAGGCGATATCGATCTCTACCCACCAGAACATCCCGTTTCAAGAACAGTTTTTTCCCTAGTCATAAGGACTCTGAACTCTTTGCACTGAATGTACATTACAGCCTTGTCTGTCTTTTTGTTGTCTATTATTACTGTAGTTGTTATGGAAATGTTTGTAATCATTTGTTTTCATGTGTGCTGTCTTTGTTGTATGATGTGTGTTGTTAATGTCCTTTGTAACTTTTGTCATAGCCGAGTGCTGTACCGATAGCAAATTCCACCAACTTGGTTGTGTGGTCATTAATAAATAAATGAATAAAAAAATGAATGAGATGGTGATTTCTCTCGAGTAGTGCTCACCCCATCTCTCCATTTTTTTGCCATGATCCTTGATGACATCACCTGCAGTTGATTTGAGTGGGGCAGTCTTGATGCCACTGGGCCTGAAAGCCTTCTTCATGCCTTTGTATATTTTGCGCACATTTCCAAGATCGGCAGAAAGCTGTATATCCTGGCAGAGGTTAAGCCAGTAGTTGTTGGCACAAGGCTTTGCAATCTTTTGTGCATTATTCCTCGCAGCGGGTAGTGCAGCAAACATTCACACAGAGGACTCTTTCTTTTGAGCAATTAGGGCTGAACGTTTGGCAGCAATGGCTGGTTCCATTTCAGCAGCTCCTGCTTCAAACCAATCCACACTCCTCCCCACCTTCTTCCCAAAGGTGCCTATGGCAGTCTCAAATACAGCCTCGTGGATGTGGTTCCACCTTGCAGTAGCACAGTCAGTGGGGCAGTCTGCCTGGGCTACATTTATGGCTTCAACATAGCGTTCCCACAGTTCAGGCACTGCAATCATAGCTGTGTTGACATGGGGCCGGCGTTTCTGCTTGGAGCAGTTGACACGTCTGAGGCAGAGACGTACCTTGGTGGCAACAAGGGAATATTTGGTGTCATAGTCAGCACTGTGGAAACTGCGTGTGACCAGCACTTGATTCAGTAGGAATCTCTTAGTAATGACAAAGTTCATCTGATGCCAGTGGCAAGACCTTGGGTGTCTCCAGGACACTCGGTGGCAGGACTTGGTGGAGAATAATGTGTTGGTCAGACAGAGGTCATTAAAGAAATAGAGCTCAAGAAGGCATTGGCCATTCTTGTTGAGCTTGCTGATGCCAAAACAGCCAGTGCAGTACGGCCAGGAGTCATGATCTGCCCTGTGTTAATGAGTCATGATCTGCCACTGTCATGTGTTAAAGTCACCAAGCAAAACAAGTGCTCCTTGGCAGGGATCTGCTGGATCCTGGCTTCGAGTGCCTCATAGAATGCATCCTTCCCTTCAGCTGAAGAGCAGAGCATCGGAGCATAGGCACTAAGGATCATGGCTGGTCCAGAGGTTGTGAGAGGGAGAGAGTGGACTCGCGGAGTGCCTGAGGACAGCGGTTCAACAGAGGACAGAAAGGAGTTCGCACAGCGAATCCAACACCATACAGGCGATGCTCATTAGGCTCATGTCCCTGCCAGAAGAACATATAGTCCTTCTCCTTCAGGCTGCCGCTGCCTGAGAGTCGCGTGTCTTGCAGTGCTGCAATGTCAATATTGAGCCTCCTCAGCTAGTCGATGATGGCAGTCTTCCTGACATCATTGTTTTGCTGGAGATCTTCAGAGAGACCAGGACACATTGTTCTGATATTCAAGGTTGCCAGACTCAGCACTGGCTGCTTTGGGTTTTTTTTTGTTGTAGTCTGGTGCAGTGTTTACACTCCGTACTTCAGCTTTTGGCCTACACTTCAAGCACCCATTGAAGTAAGTGGACTGTGGCAGGCCAGCACCTTACTGGCTGGGGGCTGCCCAGCTAAAGGTGGGCGGTAGCTGGCCAGTAGGACATGATGATCCGTCCCACTGTTGGGAAATAGCCCTAGGTTCCCGAGCTTATGCCAATTAGCCCTGGGCTTTTAACCAGTATCTGCATCTCCCCATGTTGAGCTGCCGCAGAAGGTGGCACTGGACTGATCTCTTCATGGCACAGGCCAGGGTTAAGTTGTGGAGGTACTGAGATGCCCTGTCGACAGATCCCCCTTCTCGGCCTAGCTGGTAGTGTCCAAAGGAAGGGGCTAGCCAATACAGTTGGAACCAACTTGGCTACAGGAGTTGCCGGGAGGTGCCACTATGTGGGGACCAACTGCCTTCAGGGCTCCACTCTGGATTTTCTGTAGGGAGTGTATCCCTTAGCCTTTGTCACTCTCCGTGATGATCGCAATGCAGTGGTGCCATTTGACCATAGCTGGGGGGTTGTGAATCAGAGTTGTCCTTCTCTTAGCCTTTACCTCAAGGGCTGTATCTGCAAGGCAGCAGATGGTTGACTAATGAGTACCACGGCATGTCCACACGTCAGTGGGCCTGCATACTACACCTCTGGAGCTCAATCTGCTCCGAGATCCCTCACATATTTAGCCTGGGGCCGTAGGGTGCCAAGTTACTAGAGTGTGCCACGAAGAGGCAATGTGAGAGTCTTGACTTTGCAGAAGCTTTGTACCATCAGGAAGGACTTACAGACTTGACCTTCTTTTCACCCAATGAGCTCGATGGTGGCTGCAGATGAAGCTGGAAGAAAGAAGTCTAAGCAACTGCACTACAGCTGCTCTACAGTACTAGGCGCTATACTAGGTCCTGTGCAATGCACCTCATCCCAGTAATAACAATAATAATAATGTAATGATAAAGAAATAATACAAACCTCAACCATTTCCTCTCCCTGGATTTCACACATGTGGGTCACCTTCTCTGTTTCAATCATAATTTTACCATCTACCAGTTCTGCTGTAGCCTGTGCGTGTACACACACACACACACACACACACACACACATACACACACACACAAACACACACACAGATTAATAAGTGATCATTATTCATCATAATTCTTATGTTGAATTCCTTTATTATGATGTTTAATTTACGGGCAGTGCCAGCCCCAGTGTTAGGGTGTCGGATTACTGATCCCAAGCTTCGGGATTCAAGCCAACTGTCACCAGGTGTCACAACTGTTCCCCAAGCCCAGCTAACTGGGTTATCAAAGGACCGACATGGTTTTCACTGTCTGTGGTCAAAGGTTCATGCAAAAGAACTATTGTTGGCTTTAATAAAGAGTATGCTGCATTGCCATCAGTGTGTTTCTGCCCTGTGATGGCCTGGCAAGGTGTCCAGGTTGTATTCTGCTCTCTCCCACAGTCAGCTAGAATGGGCTTCAGCCTTCCCATGACTAATTATTATGAATGAGAGATTTTCTTTCGGCTTTTCCCTTTATCAGGGGTCGCCACAGCGAATGATTCGGACGTTTGATTTGGCATGGATTTTTACGTCAGATGCCCATCCTGACACAACCCTTTTAGCAAGGGGCAGAAACATGCTGACGGCTTTGCAGCCTACACGTTACGAAAGTCAGCAATGGTTCTTTTATATGCCTCTCACCATAGACAGTGAGAGACATGGCCTGCCATTAGGTGGAGGGTGCAATAGCTCCCTTTGTAGGTAGGGCTATAGATATTGTGCAGTGAGCAGTGAAGTGCACTTGCCCGAGTCTTCACTCCATTGATGGTGGTAAATTCATTATCTTTGCCGATGGTGAATGAGTTGGTGTTCGTACGCAGTGGTGTCTTAACTGAGATCACAAAATCATCTCCAGTTTGTTTTATAATCATTAATGACTTTACTTCCTTCATCATCTTACTGATTAGGGGTGGAACAGCTGCGTACACACACACACACACACACACACACACACACACACACACACACACACACACACACACAGTGATGGTACTTATGCATACCTGTATATATGACATATAAACCATTCACACATCCCTGATAAAAACCAAAATATCTGTAAATAAAATGAAAGTAAGATCAATCCTGTCATATATTTTTACCTTTAATGTGAAGGAGCCACTACCAACATCCAAGTGGAAAAAATTACAATAACATGGTTGCATAAGTAAGTACACCCCTTATACAATACCCTGTTAAAGCACATTTTCCCTCGAAAACAGGTCTCGGAGATTTCATCGTTTGAGCCCAACTCCAGTCATGAAAAATCTCACAGCTCTGTTCTCTCATTACACACAGCAATGCTGCCGATTTCTGGATTGTAATTGGTTAGAAGGTGCTGATTCTTTACAGTTTATTGGTAAAGTGAGAATAGTGATATCTTAATGTAAAAAGTTAACAGCTGGTAATTAGTCTATTTCTGTTAGAGAAGAATGATGGAAAACTCACAGACAGCTTTGAGAAACTCATCGGTGTCTCCCTGCTCGTACATCTGCCACTTTCCACTAAAATCCACAGCCATGACACCAGAGAGCCACAACACATGCAAACAGTTTGCTCAAAACATACACATACACACACACACACACACACACACACTGCTTATTTCGTACTGCTCAATTCACAGATGTATCAGTGGTTTTAACTGTTCATAGCAGCCTCTGGAGATGATTACGGCTTTCTACACACACACAGTTCTGTTTGCATCATTTGGATGCTATGGTGAATGCTGAGTCATGAACTCTTCTGGGAGAACATACACTTCATTAAAGATAATTACAAGAATGAATGTTATGTTTATCATTGGTGCTATGCTCTGGATCATTTCTTAAACTTCAATTTTATTATCAAATATCCCCTTAATTAAAAAAATCCTTTATTTCTATTTTTGCACAGTATCAATATTACATTACTTTTGCATTCTTCATTTACACATACACACACACACACACACACACACACACACACACACACACACACACACACACACACACACACACACACACACACTTTTGCTTAAAGCCCAGAATGCAGCCTTCAGAACAGGTGATAAGTTGGCTTATCATATGGCCCAGAAAAAAATTAAAAAGAGCATCCATCTTGCAAAACTCAGGTAAAAACAACGTATAAGATAACATAAGATAAGATAAGATACAGCTTTATTAATCTCACAATGGAGAAATTCACTGTTACAGGCTCTTGAGGTACCATCAGTAGGGGGTGCAAAAATAGATACAAATATAAACATACACACATACATAAATATTATATAAGTAAATAAATAAATAGATACATAAATAGTATAAATTAATAAACAATAAAAGAAAAGAAGGGAACGACTTTACCAACAACAACCTGTGCAACATGTGGAAAGGTATAAGGCTCATCATGGACTATAAACATAGCGTCCAGCAGGTCACCCATGACCCCACTCTGGCTGAAACCCTGAACAGTTTCTTCCACATGCTTTGAATCATCGAGCAGCAGGGAAACTGTACATCTTCCCCTGTCAGAGGAACAGTAGTAGCTCCTCGTCCTGCAGTGGCACCAAGTGTGTTCTGCCCTGATGAAGATCAATGTCAACAGGGCTGTAGGACCAGATGAGGTGTCTGTCTGAATTCTGAAATCATGCACTGACCAACTGGCAAGAATTCTGGACATTTTCAACCTGTCCCTGCAGCTTGCTATGATCCCTTTCTGCCTGAAGTCCTCTATCATCCATCATCATGCCTGTGCCCAAAAAATCAGCTACCATCTGCATCAATGACTACAGACCAGGTGCCCTAACCACGGTAATCATGAACTGCTTCGAGAGGATCCTACTTAACAACATCAAGGACGCTATTCTCTGCAGGACTGGGCAGCCTTCTGTTTGCCTATAAGGAGAACCACTCTGTGGAGGAAATTGTCTCGCTAGCACTCCACACAGCAATGACTCACTTGGAGCACTCACATGCTTATGTCAGGATGCTATTTGTGAACTTCAGTTCAGCTTTCAATGCTGTTCACATGGTTGTTACTGAAGTTGGTACGGAAGCTCTTTAACTTGAGACTGTCAACAACTTTTATGTTACTGGATCAAGGACTTTCTCAACAACCAACCTCAGGTGATGAGGAGAGGAAACTCTACCCTGATCCTGAACACTGGAATACCACAGGATTGTATGCTTAACACAGCTCTTTTCAGCCTCTTTACCCACAGCTGCTCTGCTCTCCACTCCTCAAACACACGTGTGAAGTTTGCCGATGACACCACCGTGGTCGGTATCACAATAGAGAATGATGAGACCCACTATAGAAAGGAGAGTCAGCACCTGTTAAACTGGTATTCAACCAATAACCTCAGTCTTAATACCAGCAAGACCAAGGAGGTCATAGTGGACTATAGGAGATCCAGGAAGACAGCGCATGCTCCTCTTTGTAATCATGAGGGGATGGTGGAGCATGTGGACACTATTATGTAAATGGGCATCCACAATTCATCTGGCCTATCCTGGTCTGTCAATACCTCACACCTTGTGAAGACCCAACAACTGCTTTTCTTCCTCAGGAAGCTGAAACACTGAACTCTGCTCTCAGCTACCTAAGAACTTCTACAGTGCTACAATGGAGAGTATTCACTTTCTCAATGCAACATTGTGGTACGGTAGTTGTACTGCTAAGGACAGAAGCAACTTAGGTGTGGTGAGAACTGCACAGAGGATTGCGAGATGCTGTGCCATCTATCACATCTAGACACAATATATGCTGTCTGGGTTCAGAAGAAGACCGGCTGGATCATGACAGATCCCGCTCACCCGGGAAATGGACTGTTTGTACCACTTCCTTCAAGAAAGTGGTACAGAAGCATCAAGACCAACACAATCAGATTCAAAAACAGCTTTTACCCCAGAGTGGTGAAAGACCCCCTCTCCCACCCAGCTTGAATTCACACACACACACACACACACACACACACACACACACACACACACACACACACACACACACACACACACACACACACACACACACACACAAAACCCTCCTCTGCTGACATATACTCACTCACTCACACTCTTAAAGGACATTGAATCCACAAAGTCTACAACTGTATTGCACTGCTGCACTTTACCTCAGTTACATTTTAGTCTGTCCGCCTTGCTGCTACTATTTATTATTATTTGTGGGCACTTTGCTTGGAGCCAGTCTAGAATGGAAAATTGAGACGACTCCTTCCCTCCACTGATCTGAGGGTTCACCTTAGGCAAGTGATAACACCCTCAAGCCTTCCTACCTAGGGTTACAGGTTTCAGACATTGGCAGCAGGATGTCTTGTGGTGCAAGCAATAGATGAGATAACATGCCAATGGCGCTTACACCAGGTGGCATGCTGATGAGCTTCAAAAGCTGAGACCAAAGGATGGCATCAATCAGAAAGTTAGCTGCCACTGTGGGGCGACCTCTTTGTTAGCAATGTATGTTGCACATTTGTGTACCACATTGTATGTGGTGTTGAAGACCAGAGAGACAGTCTGGTGGAGTCACAACACTGACTGGCTTTGATGCTTTGCAAGGTGTTTTGTTTTGAGTGTGTAGAAAGATCTGTGGCGATAGAGTGTATGTGACGGCAGCAGGACTAAGTAGCTGGGAGCTGCTAGCAGAAGCTCTGCACTCAGTTGGCTTGCATGTGATGGTCGTAACTCAAACTGATGAGTGCTGGTTTGTTGAGGCAGCAACGTGAGTGTCCAGGCAGCCCTCTTTAGGGATAGCACTGCCTGCCCTGGAATGGGAAGCCCCTAGAAAAGGTGGGGTAAAAATAAAAAGAATACTCAATTTTGTACCTGACTGACTAGCCGCAGTCGGTGGGACTTCTTTCAAAGCAGTAGAACCTCTAAATCAAAGAAGATGACTATTGCAACATGGAACATATGAACTATGCTAAATAACGATAATCGACCTGAATATAGAACAGCTTTGATTGCAAGGGAATTGAAAACAATTTTCATTGAAATCGTAGCCTTTCAGGAGACACGCCTTGAGGCTCAGGGACAGTGCCAAGAAGCAGAATGCACTTTCTCCTGGGTTGGTAAGACCACAGCACCTAGAAAAGCTGGAGTTAAGTGTGCCTATTGAGAAAGGTCATTAATTACCTCAAATGAATGTGTATGCCCAAATCATGTCTTACACTGTTGAAGAAAATATTCTACAAAGAGCTCCTAAATCCTCAAGCTCCTAATATTAAGTGATTTCAATGCTCGAGTTGGAATTGACTGGGAAACCTACTCGGGTGTCATAGGCAAATTCGGAAAGATGAAAAATAACTCCAGTGGAGATTTCCTTTTAAACTTCTGTGCACAACTGTAGCTCAGCATCATGAACACATTTTCTATCAACCTAACAAGAATTACTTCACCAGAGGTTGCCACAGCAAATCATCTGCCTCCACCTCACCCTATCCTCTGCATCTTCTTCTCTTACGCCAACGATCTTCATGTTCTCCTCCACCACATCCATAAATCTCTTTTTTGGTCTTCCTCTAGGCCTTCTGCCTGGTAGTGCCAACCTCAGCATCCTACTACCAATATATTCACTGTTCCTTCTTTGTACAAAGCCAAACTAATGGAGGAACTGAAGTACGGTCTGAAATCAACAGCAAGTGGTAAAGCACCTGGTGTTGACGGCATTTCATCAGAAATCCTAAAATATGGTAGTGCGAAGTTGTGTGAAACCCTGTTAGATCTATTCAACAAATGTCTACTCTCTGGTACTGTGCCGCAAATAATTTTGGGAACTGTGCATTTTTTTTTCAACAAAACAATGGGCATAGTTCAATATAAATATAAATATAATTATAATATAACATAATATATAATTTAGTGCAATTTCATTTATTGGGGTTATCTACTGATTTATTTATTATGGTCTTATTATTATTATTATTATTATTATTATTAATCATCATTTAATTTTTTATTACTTTTATTATTATTATTATTATATTGTTTATGGGGTCTGTGTAAGGTCCTTTAAAACACAGAATTTTTATGTATTTATTTTATTGCAGTTTTTGTGTTGTTGATTTGAGCCTTCTTTTCTGTTTGTAACTTGACTTCTTGAACAACCTAGGTGGCGCTGCTCGTTGGCGACGCATCGTAATAATAAAATGTAACCAAAATTTCCTCCAGAATAATAAAGTCTTATCTTACCTTATCTTATTTTATTTTAATTGTTACCATGTACAAGAAAAAGGGCAACCGTGCAGATTGCAGAAACCATCAGGGTATATCACTGTTGGCCATCACAGAAAAAGTACTTCCTGAATTTCAGTGTGGTTTACGGGCTGGCCACTCCACTTCAGACATGATCTTTACTCTGAGACAACTGCAAGTGAAGTCAGCAGAGCAGCACCAGCCTCTTTATATACTATTTGTGGATTTTACAAAGGCTTTTGATACGGTCAACACACAACTCTATGGAAGGTCCTTGAAACCTATGGATACCCAGATAAGCTTGTAAACATCATCAATCAATTTCATGATGGAATGCGGGCACAGGTATTATTTGTCAGTGAACCCAGTGCAACCTTTCCGGTCAACCATGGTTTGAAGCAGGGTTGTGTACTGGCCCCAATTATTTTCTCCCTTTACCTCATAGCTGTATTGGATACTATGAAAGAAGGCTTCAACAAGAGTGTTTTCATCTGCACAAGAACTGATCGTAAACTCTTCAACCTCGTTCAGTTCATGTCCACACGAAAACACAGGCGATGTGTGTCAGAGAACTACTACTAGTATATGCTGATAACTCTGCCCTTGTGACTAGTAATGCAGTTGATATGCAGCATATTGTGGATCATTTTCCCTCTGCAGCCGATACGTTTGGATTAAAGACTAAGATCTCTAAGATCGAATTACTTTATCAACCTCCCATATTATCCATCAAACTCCCAGAGACGATCATGGTCCATAACGAACCTCTGCTGACAACAGAGTCCTTTACTTGCCTGCGTAGTACCATTACAAACTCAAACTCTGCTGATCTGGAAGTGGAATGGAGAATCATGTCTGCCACTAAGGCCTATGGTGCGCTACCGGGGGTTTAGCTCAGTTGGTAGAGCGTCCGCTTTATCCTCCGGTAGGTCGGAGTTCGAATCCGGCCGCGTCATACCATAAGACGTTAAAATTTGGCAGTTGTTGCTTCCTGCTTGGCGCTCAGCATCAAAAGGATAGAACAACGCAATAACTGGCGCTGCACAGTGGCGACAGGTGCCTAGCGCACAAAGCAAATTTCAATGTATGTAATGTACTTTGACAATAAAGAGTTGTTTGTTACAAAAGAGACTGTAGAGTTGCCATGACATCAGCACTGAAACCAAAGTGATTGTGTACTCAGCCGCAATCATCCCCTTTTTTCTCTATTCCATCGAGTGTACTACTCTCTACCACAGACACATCAAGGCTTTGACAAGACTGCAGCTTCACCACCTATGGTTCATTCTCAACATCAAGTGGCAAGACCGTATCCCAGATGTTGAGGTTTTGAGTCGTGCCAACACTGTCAGTACCACTCAGTAGCTGCCTCTAGCAATTATTGATGCATGAAATATCAACGTTTTTGCAGATCTCGTGCAGGTCTCACAGCCCACATGACAGCCTGTCTGCAATAAGTCCCATGCAACTCAAGTGAAGACCGTTAACTTTGTTACTGAAGGACAGCCATATATATATATATATATATATATATATATATATATATATATATATATATATATATATTATAGAACAAAAGTTTTTTGACCAATTTCTAACATTTTATGCACGTTTGTCACTGTCATCCATTTCAGATCAAGCAAACCTAAAAATTATGAAAAGATAAAACACAAGTAAACATAAAATGCAGTTTTCAGTGCCAATTGCATTTATTAAAGGGAAAAAACACATCTGCACCTAAAAGGGCCCGTGTGAATAAATAATTATCCACCTAAACCTAATAGCTGGTTGAACCACCTTTTGCAGCAATAACTGCAATCAAGCGTTTGTGATAAGAGTTGATGAGTCTTTCACATCACTGTGATGGGGTTTCGGACTAGCCTTCTCTGCAGAATTGTTTAAGATCAACTATACTGGATGGTTTTTGGGCATAAACAGCCTTTTTAAGGTCATGCCACAGCATCTCAATAGGGTTTAGGTCGGGACTTTGACTAAGCCACTCCAAAACCCTTATTTTGTTCTTTTTAAGCCATTCAGAAGTTGACTTGCTGGTGTGCTCCAGATCATTGTGTTGCTGCAGAACTCAGGTGCGCCTTAGCTTGAGGTCTCGAACTGGTGGACAACCATTCTTTGCCAGGATTTCTTAGTAGCGAGTCATGACAATTCACCCAGGTCCTCAACAGCAAAGTAGGCCCAGATCATCACAATTCCATCAGCATGTTTCACTGTTGGCACAATGTTCTTTTTATCAAATGCAGCGTTCCTTTTGCGCCAGACGTAACGGAATGCATTTCTCCCAAAAAGTTCAACTTTAGTTTCATCAGTCCAGAGGACATTTTCCCAAATGTTTTGGGAATGATCAGGATGATTCGTGGCAAAAGTGAGTTGTGCCTTGATATTCTTTTTTTGTCGACAGTGGCTTTCGCCTTGGAAGTCTTCCATGGATTCCGTTTTTGCCCTGTGTCTTTCTGATGGTGGAGTGATGAACATTGACATTAATTGAGGCAGGTGAGACTTGTAGTTGTTCAGAAATGGTTTTTGGATCCTTTTTGACTTCTCCAGTAAGTCTGCGCCATGCTTTTGGAGCAATTTTGGTAGGTCGGCCACTCCTGGGAAGGGTCACCACTATGCCATGCCTTCTTCATTCATGGATAATGGCTCTGACAGTGCTTCACTGGAGTCCCAAAGATTTACCAATGACTTTGTATCCTTTCCCAGACTGAGACATGTCTGTAATCTTCTTTCTTGTTTGCTCTTGAAGCTCACTGGATCACGGCATGATGATGTGTGTTCACAGTATGGTCTACCTCACCTTGTCAGCAAGGTTTTATATTCAGGATCTCCGAATTGGAGATGTCTGGCAGCAAACAGGCCTGGGTGTGGCCATGAAATTGAACTCAGTTTTCCCCAATAATAGGAGTAATCACAATTACTGAACTTTTAACGGGGGGGGGGGGGTTGTATATATTCCATTTCACAGTGCCTCATTTAGATATTGTATAGCTTCAGTGTTCAATTCTCATTCAGATTTTACATTTCTATTTTATATTTTTAATTAAAGTTTCGTGTACAGAATTATATCTCTTTATATTTTGCTTTTGACGGTGTTAACTGCAGTTTATTTTCTTATTTGTACCTTTGTAATTTTTTTTGCACCTTTTAATGCTGAGAGTGCCATATGAAATTTCATTACATTTGGACATAATGACAATAATGAATCTTGAATCTTGTGGTTCAGCAGCTGTACTGCAGAAGCCAGGAATGCTTTGCAGTGGGTGGTAAAGGCGGCAAAGCGGGTAATTGGATGACATACTTCAGAGAAGAAACCCCACCACCACTGTCACAGATACTGACTGAGTAAAGATTATTCAGACCATCTTCCTGCACAGTGCAATATTCATGTTTCGAATAGGTTTGAAACATCATAACATTTTAGCACTTTGTTGTTGTTGGCATGCTTTCTGTCTCGAGAGACAATGGAGTTTGCACCATGGATCAGTTCATGGTTGGGTTACAGCACCTGCTGTGACTATAGAATCCAATTCTGGAGCGGCAGACTCTGTTGCAGTAGTCACAAATGAAGTCCACACCTGGTTGTGTAGGGCTGATGCAAGCCTCTGTCATCTGAATTCTCTTTTCTTCTCCCACTGATCTTCTCTCCTCTTCTCACTGGTTTGAATGCCTGCCTTGACAGTATGCCTCCAGCTACTGCGGTCAGCAGCCACTTCCTCCCAGTCTGTTGGGTTGATATCGTCTGCCTTTAAATCACTTTTGAGGATGTTCTTGTCGCGGAGGATGGGCCTTCCTGCAGGTCTGGAGCCAGTGGCAACCTCTTCATAAAGCACCCTTTGGTATTCGGCCATCTTCCATTTGCCTAACATGACCGAGCCATCTCAGTTGTCTCTGGCTGAGCAAGTTGAACATGCTGAGCATTCCCGCCTGTGTCAGAACATCCTTGTTAGAGACACGATCTTGCCAGATGATGCACAGAATTCTTCTGAGACAGCGCATGTGAAAGGTGTTGGGTTAGCGTTCTTGGTGGAAGTACAGGGTCCTGGCTTCACAGCCATACAAGAGCATGCTGAGTATACAAGGCTGTGGTATATTGCTATCTTGATGTTGATAGTCAGCATGGCATTGTCCCATGCTCGCTTTTCAAGGCGAGCCAATGCTGTTGCTGCTTTGCCAATGCGCTTGTTCAGCTCTGCGTCCAAAGACAGATTGTTTGAGATGGTGGAACCCAGGTACTGTAGGTGAACTTATCCACCACCTCAAGGATGTGGTCATCAGTGGAGATGCTGGGAATGATGCGGCAGGTGGGAAGGGGCTAAACAACGACTCCGGCGCTTGGTTAGCAGTTGTAAGTTATTACTCCTGGTCATGCTGTTTGCAAATGGTCAGTCTCTGCAAAACAAGATGGACGAGCTTCATGCTCAAATTGCAACGCAAAGGGATTTACAGGTCTGCTCCATGCTGTGTTACTGTGAAACATGACTCGAGGAGAGTATACCTGATGAGGCAATTACAGCAGCTGGCTACACAGCCTTCAGGGAGAACTGGAGCACAGCGGATAGTGGCAAGGCCCACAGCGGAGGAACGGCAGTCCTTGTTAAATAAACCTGGCGTACCGACTGTAAGATTATTTCTTTAAGATTTAAAAGTCTTGCTCTGAGAATGTAGAATATATAACTTTGAAGTTGCGGCCATTTTATTTATCCAGAGAACTGCAATGTATCATGGTGAGTGTCGTGTACATCCCCCCCACCGCTCGGGAGGAGGCTGCACATGGGGAGCTACACAATATGATCAATGAGCATGAAAACAAATATCCTGATGCTGCATTTATTATTCTGGGGATTTTAATCACTGTAACCTCCAGAAAGATATGCCAAAACTGTATCAGTTTGTGACTTTTCCAACTAGGGACAATAAAACATTGGATCACTTCTACAGCAATATTAGAAATGCTTTCATAGCTGAACCAAAACCCCACTTTGGCAGGTCTAATCACCTGTCAATTCGGCTCAAGCCCACTTACATCAAGAGGCTTAAGGCACAGCCAGTCACAATTAAAATGATCAACACCTGGTCTGACAATGCACACACTAATCTGCAGGGTTGTTTAGAGGCTACAGACTGGAATACTTTTAAAGTGACTACAAACAATATCCATGAATACACAGAAGCTCTAATGACTACATCAGCTGGTGCACATCTATATTATATCTATATCTGATTTTCTTCTTTAAGTCTGAAGATCAAGGGTAATATAAGAAAGCCCAGTATGAGTTGGAGAAGTCCATAAGAGCTGAAAAGAGGACTTATTCCAAAAAACGTGAAAGCTTTTACTTACGTAATAACACACGCAGTATGTGGCGGGGAATCCAAACAGTCACAAACTACAAGATGACAGCACCAAGTACAGACCCTCAGGATGTCTCCCTCCCAGACAGCCGATACATATTCCATGCCAGGTTTGATAGACTGAACACAGACACTCCCTTAAAAGCCCAATGCAATTTTTCTACAGACACTGTCTTTCAGTTCACACCCACACAGGTCCTGAAGGCTCTGAGGCAAGTTCACCCCCACAAGGCTGGGAGATAAGACGTGTACTTCCCAGACTTCTGAAGGCCTGTGCAAAACAGCTTACTGGTGTGTATGTAGATATCTTCAATCTGTCTCTACGCCAAGCCATAGTTCCCCGTGTCTAAGTCCTCTATCACTACACCAGTTCCAAAGAAGCAGAATCCATCTATCATGAATGACTTCAGGCCAGTGGCACTTACATCAGTTGCCATGAAATGCTTTGAAAAACTGGTTTTCAGACACATCAACCACACAGTACCAGATGCGATCGATCCCCTTCAGTTTGCCTACCACCCCCATTCGCTCAGTGGATGACGCAGTTGCCATTGCATTACATCATATCCTACAACATCTGGACAGCAGAGGAACATATGTCAGGACACTTTCTATGGATTATAGCTCTGCTTTCAATACGATCCTCCTAGGCAGGCTGACTGGGAAACTGAGAGACCTCGGTGTCGGGACCTCCAAGTAACAACTGGATTTTGAATTTCCTGACTGAGAGACCACAAATGGTGAGGATGGGAAGGAGGGTATCAACAGAGCTCACGGTCAGCACAGGATCACCACAGGGCTCCTGCCTCAGTCCTACATGTCTCACCTTGTACACACACGACTGTATTGTTCAGCTAGGATTAGAATGTTCAATCAACCAAAAACAAAGATCTTTTTGACAATTATCAGCTAGATGCTCTACTATTGAGCGAAACATGGCTGCAAGAAAAGAATGCCACCTGGTCTTTACAAAGTGCTATTAATAGAGATGGTACCTTATTCAATCACTGTAATAGAGCAAACAGATCAGGAGGTGGTCTTGGACTAGTGTATCAAGCAGGTTATAAGGTGAAGATAGTAAAGAATGCCATGTGCAAGTCATTTGAGTATACAGTCTGGAAGTTTATACTTAATTGCATATGCTTCCATGTCATCGGAATTTACAGGTCTCCATACTATGAGAAACATACACTTACAACGAGTCAGTTCATAGACGAATTCACAGAGTTCTTGGCCGACACACTCGAAAACACAAAAAATGGCATTATCATGGGTGACTTCAACGTCTACATTGATGACAAGACCATCTTCATTGACATAATGACTTCTACGGGTCTTCATGTACAGTTCACAGCACATATTCATGGTCATGTACTTGATCATATATACACAGAAGTAAGAGGTGACATCAAAATAACATTTTGTACTGATGACGTGTTTGTATCTGATCACTGTCTCATCAAATTAACACTGAATATTCCCAGGAAGGATATATATATATATATATATAGGAACAAAATCTCATATAGAAAGATAGCGGACATTCCTTTGGATGAGTTCAGGAAAGAAGCAAACATTCCTTTGAAAGAAGATTCTGTTTGTGAACTAATAAACTGTTTTGAACCGAAGGTCATTGAAACGTTGGACAAATATGCTCCTATAAAATCAAGGACAGTGACAAACAAACACAAGAAGTCCTGGTTCACACAGGAACTGGCACAGCAGAATCATCGAGTGCGGCGATGTGAAAGGATATTTTGTCGATATGGAGAAGATCACCATGCTACAGAACTAAGGAAAGAGAGGAATAAATACAACTAGTTATCGAAGCAAACTAAGAACGCTGTGATCTCTGATATGATTGTCGAGCAAGAGGTGATACAAAACAACTGTATCGTATTTTTAAATCCATAATGGGGTGTAATCAATCTAACCCACTTTCGGACGGTAAATCAGATCTAGAGCTGGCGGAGGAACTTGCTGATCTGTTTATGAACAAAATTTGGAAGATCAGAGAAGATTTGAAACTTATTTATAAGTACATACCAACAGGCAGAGATGTGACAAAATTTGAAAAATTCAGACCACTTTCACAGACATAAATAGGAAAAATAGTAGCCTCCTTGAAATCAAAATCTTGTGAATTGAATTGTATGCCAACTCATCTGCCAAAAGAAGTTAATTAATCCATCCTCCCTATTTTTACAAAAATTTTCAATTTACCTTTGGAGACCAGTGTCTTTGCAGAACAATGGAAATCAGCAATAATTAGTTGTAAATCAGTATATAAATAATCAGTAATAAATTATTGTGTTTGAGAACGCTGCGCTTCAACAGTTCATGCAGCATTGAAACACCAACAATCTTTTGCCTGATTACCAATCCGCCTACCGTGAGAACTACAGTTGTGAAACCGCTCTGGTGAGTTACTTATATACTGTACTGTGAAACATGGAGCATCAGCAAGTGTCATCGCTTGTGGCCATAGACTTGAGTGCCACGTTTGAGACGGTAGACCATGATGTCTTACTGGCGGTACCGAAAAACAGGTTTGGAGTTAGAAATTCGACTTTAAACTGCTTTGACACGTACTTGCACCCAAGAGCATGCAAGATAAATATTCGTGAGGTGTACTCTACAGACAGACCATTGGAGTTTTCTGTACCACAGGGTTCGTGTTTTCGACAAAGACTTAGGAACTGCAAGGCGACAGATATTATCAATGGTGAAAATGTTTAAAGAACACACAAGATTCGGTATCTTGGAATGATCCTGGGCGACAATCTCACTTTGTCGGTGCACTTAACGTCAAAGTGTAAAAAGGTGATGTACAGTCTTGAATACATAAGAAATATTAGACAAGTTCTGACACAGGAAGCGTGTCAGACGTTGGTGCTGGGAACAGTTATTTCCCACTTAGACTATGCAAACTCTGTTTATATTGGCCTCCAGGACAAGCAACTGCAGAAGCTGTCCAGAACTTTGCTGCCAAGCTTCTACTGCAGGCAGACAAACATTCAAGTGCAACAGCTGCATTGAAAAAGTTACATTGGCTCACTATACGGCTTCACATTAAGCACAAAGTCTTGACTTTGATATGAAAGTGTCTTCATAGACAGTCTCCTGACTATCTCCGGTCAACATTGACATTTCAGGAGAATCTCAGGGAAAACATGCTTTCCAACCATCAGTATCTCAAACTTAAGGGTCCACTTGTCCGCAGAGTAACGTTCGCAGATCATGCATTCAACGTCATGGGACTTATCTGGTGAAATGAACTTCCAAATCATATCAAGCAGTCAGAAACAGTCAATCACTTTAAGCATGTCTTAAAGAAACATCTTTTAAGACAGTTTTAAACTCATTCATGTGCATTTTATCTATAAGTAGTTGTATTTTTAACCACTTTTTTCTTATGCTTATCAAAATGTCATGTTTATCTTTTTGTGTTGTAAAGTGCCTTTGAAGATTTTTATCAAGACGCTCTATCAAATAAAATGTTTATGTTTATGTCTACACCTAGGAAAATACCACCATGATAAAGTGTGCTGACGACATTATCATCCTGGGCCTTATTAAGGGCAGGGACGAATCGGGGTATAGGAGTCTGGTGAATGACATTCTTATCTATGGAGAGGAAAACAACCTCAGTGTAAACATAGATAAGACAAAAATAATAATAATGGACTTTTGAAAATATCCAGCCCCCTCCAACCACTCTTCATCAAGGAGACTGAGGTGGAGAAAGCTGACAGCTGTAGATTCTTGGGACTACAAATAACATCGGATCTGAGCTGGACTTTGAAAATTATGGCCATAGTGAAAAAAGCCCAGGAGAGACTCTACGTTATCAGGCTGCTCAGGAAAGCTGGCCTGCCCTGTTGCCCTCTCACCCAGGTCTACAAAAGGTTGCTTGAAAGCATCTTCATTACAGGCATCACTGTGTGGTACGGCTACACCACACAGGCAGAGTGGAAGGCTCTGCAAAGAGTCATAAAGACTGCATAGAGAGGATAATTGGGACTGAACTTCCTTCCATAAACACAATTTACTACAGCGTTTTCATAAAAGAATAGCGTGGATCATCAGCGATACATCACATCCTGCTTAAACACAAACACTGCATATACAACAGTCAGACTGTATTGTCACACACAAAACAAGTTTCTTTAACAGCTCTTTTCCTGCTGCAGTGAGACTCTCAAGCCAAACAAAATGATGGGCATGGTTTGATTTTATATATATATATATATATATATATATATATATATATATATATATATATATATATATACATATAGTAAAAGGGAAAAAGCCAAAGGAAGATATATATATATATATATATATATATATATATATATATATATATATATATACATACATACACACACACACACACACACACACACAGGTCCTTCTCAAAAAATTAGCATATTGTGATAAAGTTCATTATTTTCTGTAATGTATTGATAAAAATTAAACTTTCATGTATTTTAGATTCATTGCACACCAACTGAAATATTTCAGGCCTTTTATTTTTTTTAATACTGATGATTTTGGCATACAGCTCATGAAAACCCAAAATCCCTATCTCAAAAAATTAGCATATTTCATCCGACCAATTAAAAAAAAGTGCTTTAAATACAAAAAAAAGTCAACCTTCAAATAATTATGTTCAGTTATGCACTCAATACTTGGTCGGGAATCCTTTTGCAGAAATGACTGCTTCAATGCGGTGTGGCATGGAGGAAAACAGCCTGTGGCACTGCTGAGGTGTTATGGAGGCCCAGGATGCTTCGATAGCGGCCTTAAGCTCATCCACAGTGTTGGGTCTGGTGTCTCTCAACTTTCTCTTCACAATATCCCACAGATTCTCGATAGGGTTCAGGTCAGGAGAGTTGGCAGGCCAATTGAGCACACTAATACCATGGTCAGTAAACCATTTACACAGGTTTTGGCACTGTGAGCAGGTGCCAGGTCGTGCTGAAAAATGAAAACTTCATCTCCATAAAGCTTTTCAGCAGATGGAAACATGAAGTGCTCCAAAATCTCCTGCTAGCTAGCTGCATTGACCCTGCCCTTGATAAAACACAGTGGACCAACACCAGCAGCGGACATGGCACCAGAGTCGATCACTGACTGTGGGTACTTGACACTGGACTTCAGGCATTTTAGCATTTCCTTGTCCCCAGTCTTCCTCCAGACTCTGGCACCTTGACTTCAGAATGGCATGCAAAATTTTCTTTCATCTGAAAAAAGTACTTTGGACCACTGAGCAACAGTCCAGTGCTGCTTCTCTGTAGCCCAGGTCAGGCGCTTCGCAACTGTTTCTGGTTCAAAAGTGGCTTGACCTGGGGAATGCGGCACCTGTAGCCCATTTCCTGCACACACCTGTGCACGGTGTCTCTGGATGTTTCTACTCCAGACTCAGTCCACTACTTCCACAGGTCCCCCAAGGTCTGGAATCGGCCCTTCTCTCACTTTTTCCTTCCCACAGACGTCCCACTGAGGTGGCTTGATACAGCACTCTGTGAACAGCCTACTTGCTCAGAGATTTCGTTCTGTCTTGCCCTCTCACTAGAGGGTGTCAATGATGGCCTTCTGGACAGCAGTTAGGTAGGCAGTCTTACCCATGATTGCGGTTTTGAGTAATGAACCAGGCTGGGAGTTTTTAAAAGCCTCAGGAATCTTTTGCAGGTGTTTAGAGTTAATTCATTGATTCAGATGATTAGGTTAATAGCTCGTTTAGACTACCTTTTCATGATATGGTAATTTTTTGAGATAGGAATTTTGGGTTTTAATGAGCTGTATACCAAAATCATCAGTATTAAAACAATAAAAGACCTGAAATATTTCAGTTGGTGTGCAATGAATCTAAAATATATGAAAGTTTAATTTTTATAACAATATGCTAATTTTTTTAGAAAGACTAGTATGTACTAGTCCTTCTCAAAAAAATTAGCATATTGTGAAAAAGTTCATTATTTTCTGTAATATACTGATAAAAATTAAACTTTCATATATTTTAGATTCATTGCAACCCAACTGAAATATTTCAGGTCGTTTATTGTTTCAATACTGATGATTTTGGCATACAGCTCATGAAAACCCAAAATCCCTATCTCAAAAAATTAGCATATTTCATCCGACCAATTTAAAAAAGTGTTTTTAATACAAAAAAAAAGTCAACCATCAAATAATTATGTTCAGTTATGCACTCAATACTTGATCGGGAATCCTTTTGCAGAAATGACTGCTTCAATGCGGCGTGGCATGGAGGCAATCAGCCTGTGGCACTGCTGAGGTGTTCTGGAGGCCCAGGATGCTTCGATAGCGGCCTTAAGCTCATCCACAGTGTTGGGTCTGGTGTCTCTCAACTTTCTCTTCACAATATCCCACAGATTCTCTATGGGGTTCAGGTCAGGAGAGTTGGCAGGCCAATTGAGCACAGTAATACCATGGTCAGTAAACCATTTGCCAATGGTTTTGGCACTGTGAGCAGGTGCCAGGTCGTGCTGAAAAATGAAATCATCTCCATAAAGCTTTTCAGCAGTTGGAAGTATGAAGTGCTCCAAAATCTCCTGCTAGCTAGCTGCATTGACCCTGCTCTTGATAAAACACAGTGGACCAACATCAGCAGTTGACATGGCACCGCAGACCATCACTGACTGTGGGTACTTGACACTGGACTTCAGGCATTTTGGCATTTCCTTCTCCCCTGTCTTTCTCCAGACTCTGGCACCTTGATTTTCGAATGGCATGCAAAATTTTCTTTCATCCGAAAAAAGGACCTTGGACCACTGAGCAACAGTCCAGTGCTGCTTCTCTGTAGCCCAGGTCAGGCACTTCTGCCGCTGTTACTGGTTCAAAAGTGGCTTGACCTGGGGAATGCGGCACCTGTAGCCCAGTCCACTGTTTCCACAGGTCTCCCAAGGTCTGGAATCGGCCCTTCTCCACAATCTTCCTCAGGGTCCGGTCACCTCTTCTGGTTGTGCAGTGTTTTCTGCCACACTTTTTCCTTCCCACAGACGTCCCACTGAGATGCCTTGATATAGCACTCTGGGAACAGCCGATT
>CM045742.1:47557500-47560000 GCA_024760905.1 Plotosus lineatus
AGATTCTGGAGGGAGTTAGAGGAAGTGATGTAGAGTACCCCCAGGGGTGAAAGAGTGGTCATTGGGGCAGACTTCAATGGACATGTTGGTGCAGGAAACAGAGGGGACGAGGAAGTGATGGGTAGGTTTGGTATATAGGACAGGAACGCAGAAGGACAGATGTTGGTAGATTTTGCAAAAAGGATGGAAATGGCTGTGGTGAATACTTTCTTCCAGAAGAGAGAGGAGTATAGGGTGACTTATAAAAGTGGAGGTAGGAGCACACAGGTAGACTACATCTTGTGCAGGCGATGTAATTTAAAGGAAGTCAGTGACTGCAAAGTAGTAGTGGGTGAGAGTGTTGCCAAACAGCATAGGATGGTGGTGTGCAGGATAATGCTGATGGTGAGGAAGGTGAAGAAGGCAAAGGCAGAGCAGAAGACAAAGTGGTGGAAGTTAAAAAAGGAAGAGTGTCGGGTTGTCTTCAAGGAGGAGTTGAAACAGGCTTTGGGTGGTCAGGAAGTGCTTCCAGATGACTGGACAACTACAGCTAATGTGATCAGGGAGACAGGTAGGAGAATACTTGGTGTGTCATCTGGAAGGAAAGTAGATAAGGAGACTTGGTGGTGGAATGAGGAAGTGCAGGAGTGTGTACAAAGGAAGAGATTAGCTAAGAAGAAGTGTCACATTGAGAAAACCGAAGAGAGTAAACAGGAGTACAGAGAGACACAGCGTAAGGCGAAGGTAGCAGTGTCAAAGGCCAAACAGAGCGCGTTTGATGACTTGTATGCTCGGTTGGAAAGTAAGGAGGGAGAAAATGATTTATACAGGTTGGCACAGCAGAGAAATAGAGATGGGAAGGACATGCAGCAAGTTAGATTGATAAAGGACAGAGAGGGAAATGTATTGACTGATGACAGAATTGTGCTGGGAAGATGGAAAGAGTACTTTGAAGAGCTGATGAATGAGGAAAATGAGAGAGAAAAAAAGAGTAGAAGAGGTGACTGTTGAGGACCAGGAAGTGGCAAAGATTAGTAAGGGTGAAGTGAGAAGGGCATTGAAAAGGATGAAGAATGGAAAGGCAGTTGGTCCTGATGACATACCGGTGGAGGTATGGAAGTGTCTAGGAGAGGTAGCAGTAGATTTTCTGACAAGATCATTTAACAAGGTCTTAGAGAGTGAGAGGATGCCAGAGGAATGGAGGAGAAGTGTGCTGGTGCCCATTTTTAAGAACAAGGGAGACGTGCAGAGTTGTGGCAACTACAGAGGAATAAAGTTGATGAGCCATACGATGAAGGTATGGGAAAGAATAGTGGAAGCTAGACTAAGGGCAGAGGTCAGCATTTGTGAACAACAGTTTGGTTTCATGCCAAGAAAGAGCACCACAGATGCAGTGTTTGCCTTGAGGATGTTAATGGAGAAGTACAGAGAAGGTCAGAGGGAGCTGCATTGTGCCTTTGTGGATCTGGAGAAAGCATATGACAGGGTGCCGAGAGAAGAACTGTGGTATTGCATGAGGAAGTCTGGAGTGGCAGAGAAGTATGTTAGAGTGGTGCAGGACATGTATGAGAGATGTAAGACAGTGGTGAGGTGTGCTGTCGGTGTGACACAAGAGTTCAAGGTGGAGGTGGGACTGCATCAAGGGTCAGCTCTCAGCCCCTTCTTGTTTGCTATGGTGATGGACAGGCTGACAGACGAGGTTAGACAAGATTCCCCATGGACTATGATGTTTGCAGATGACATTGTGATCTGTAGTGAGAGCAGAGAACAAGTGCAGGAAAATCTAGAGAGGTAGAGGTATGCCCTGGAAAGGAGGGGAATGAAGATTAGCCTCAGTAAGACAGAATACATGTGCATGAATGACAAGGACCCAAGAGGAATGGTGAGATTACAGGGAGCGGAGATAAGAAAGGTGGAGGATTTTAAGTACTTAGGCTCAACAATCCAGAGCAATGGAGATTGTGGAAAAGAGGTCAAGAAGCGTGTGCAGGCAGGTTGGAATGGTTGGAGAAAAGTGTCCGGTGTGATGTGTGATAGGAGGGTATCGGCAAGAATGAAAGGAAAAGTGTACAAGACGGTGTTGAGGCCAGCGATGTTGTATGGGTTAGAAACAGTGGCCCTGGGGAAAAGACAGGAGGCAGAGCTGGAGGTAGCAGAGATGAAAATGTTGAGGTTCTCTTTGGGAGTAACGAGGATGGATAGGATTAGGAATGAGCACATCAGAGGGACAGCACATGTAAGACGTTTTGGAGACAAAGTCAGAGAGGCTAGATTGAGATGGTTTGGACATGTACAGAGGAGGGATAGTGAGCATATTGGTAATAGGATGCGGAGGCTGGAACTACCAGGCAAAAGGCCTAGAGGAAGACCAAAGAGACGATTCGTGGATGTGGTGAAGGAGGACATGAAGGTCGTTGGTGTAAGAGAAGAAGATGCAAAGG
The DNA here is from genome assembly GCA_024760905.1 of Plotosus lineatus. Lineage (NCBI taxonomy): Eukaryota > Metazoa > Chordata > Actinopteri > Siluriformes > Plotosidae > Plotosus > Plotosus lineatus. The sequence goes on from CM045742.1 coordinate 47,559,921, forward strand.
ATAGGGTGAGATGGCGGCAGATGATTCGCTGTGGCGACCCCTGAAGGGAAAAGCCGAAAGGAAAAGAAGAAGTAGTTCGG